>PVIH01009579.1:6606-57513 GCA_004025045.1 Sigmodon hispidus
CTTTTCCCAAGTAACATATTCTTATAAACAGATTTCAAAGTCAGGATATCTTTAAAGTATATGCATTTGTTTAACTTAGCAGCCTTAGTAATCAGTTGTCTCTCTGCAGTTAGCTCATTAAAAGTTAAAAAATTACAAGAAAATGCAATAACCAGAATCCAGACTCTCTGTTTATCTGCCATCTTTATGTGGCTTTTTTGTCTTTATTTCCTTCCCCATTTAGAGGTTTTGAGAGTCTAAATCTGTTTTATTGAGAATTCTTAATCATTTTCTAATGCAAAGAGCTTTTAAAAGGTTGTACCACTTTAATTGCTGACTCCGCCCCTCTTGGCTGCTTTTCAATATGGAGTAGGAATCCACGAATCTCTCCCACTGCTAGCAAGCAGAGCAGACTCAGAAAAACCTTAATGAAGCAGCTCCTTAAGAGCCAAAAAAATTGGATGTGAGGTTGAAGGCCCCATCCTTGTATAACCTTTAATTCCTACCTTAAAAATCTTCTTGGAGCCCTTACCAAACATCCCCAGCTTTGCTAATGCTTTTACTTTCACTTTGAGCTCAAGTTTGCAACTGCTGTTGCTTTCACTTTAAGCTCAAGGCTGCCGTCCGTCCACAGCTATAGAGGTTACACCCACTCGTCAGTGAGCTCCCTCTTCTCCGCCTTATCTACAGGTCAGAGCTACCCGCTTTGATTGCGGATCCCAATTTACCTGGGACTTACTGGTCGACCCCCCAACTGCAGAAAGTTCTGATGCCTGAAGCTCGCAGGAGTTATTCCCCATACGGGCCACCACTTGTCACATGCAACCTTGCCAGCAAGGAAAGCGCAACACCCAGGATCTTCTTTCAGCAGTTTATTCGGGACCTTTACAATTGTTCTCCTTTTGTCCTTCTCTCTGCTTCTCCTTCTCCTCCCCCCAGAAACCCCACCTACTGACTAGAAACTCTCAGGGCATCCAATCCAATCCCAATAAGCCACGTGGGCACAGCTCATAGGTCCACATACACAACAGCAAACCACGCCCCAGGCTCGAGCCAAATAAGGAGTTGTTTATCAAAAGAGAGCACTCACCCATGGGGGGGGGTGGAGGCCGGAAATCAGCACCATCTTTAGGGTGCAGCAGCAGGCAGCTCTCTACATGGCAGTAACCTCAATTTTATGTCTTGGGATCCTTGGGGTACCTTGTAGGGAGATATCCTACACCTGGTTCTAGGATTTTCATTTAAGGACCTATAGTTTCTGTATTACCTACCATGGAGTGTATCTTAGTTCATATTCTTTTTAAAATTATGTTTTTTTTTTTTTAAAAAAAACTATAGTAATAAAAACAGCATGGTTTTGGCAAGACACGTTCATCAATGAAATGGAATTGAAGATCCAGACATAAAGAAAACATCCATGAACATCTATTTTTTTTATAAAGATGTCAGAAATGCACACTGGAAAAGGATAGTATCTTCAAACATAATAATAATGCTGGTCAAACTGGATGTCTGCATATAGAAGAATGCAAATAGTTTTATACTTATTGTCCTGCACAAAACTCAAATCCAAGTGGGTCAAAGACCTAAATGTAAAACCAGAGACACAGAACTTGATAAAAGAGAAAATAGTGTATAATCTTGAACTCACTGGCACAGAAAAAGACTTTTTGGTCAGAATACATTGCAAAGGCACTAAGATCAACAATTAATAAATGAAACCACATAAGATGAAAACACTTCTGTATGGCAAAATATACTCCCATTCAAACAAAGCAGCAGTGGCCTACAATATGGAAAAGATTTTCACCAATTACACAGCCAATAGAAGACTAAGGTCCAAAATATATAAAAACCTCAAAAAATTAGATATCAAAACACAAATAACAATTAAAAGTGTGATATTGATCTAAACAGAATTTCAATAGAAGAAATGCAAATGTCTGAGAAACACTTAAAGAAATATAAATATTCTTAGCCATTGGGGAATGCAAATTATACTTTGAGATTTCACCTTACTCCTGTCAGAATGTCTAAGATCAACAAAATAAGTGACCAATAATGCTGGAGAGGATGTGGAGTAAGAGAAAAGCTCATACATTGCTGGTGGGAAGGCAAATTCATAGTCACTGTGGAAATTAGTGATCACATCAGGTTTCTCAGGGAGATGGGGATTGATCTACCTCAAGATCCAGATATATTACTTTTGGACATATAACCAAAGGATGCTTTATTTTACCACAGAAACACTTGCTCATTGCTGCTTTGTAACAGACAGCAAGTGGGAACAACCTAGATGTCTCTCAACAGAAGAATAAATAAAAAAAATGTGGTACATTTTAAAACAACTATGTTTTTATTAGAAAGCAAAATAGTAGGTTTCCATGTGGAGTTTTTATGCACCTTAAGTTTTGCTTAACCTCTTCCCCTGTCCCTCTTCTCCTCACTCACCCCACCATCTTCACTTGAAACTTCCCACCTCTTGAATTTCCTTTCCTCTACTTCCATATTACCTGTATCTCCTATCACCCATGCATTAAGCTCTTTGCCCCAACCCTTGACCCTAAAGGCCACTTGCTGATGTTCTAGATTCTATGAACACTCCAAGTTAAACGTGTAAGTCTAGAATTTCAAAGATAAAAATCTACTTATGGGAGAGAACATGAAGCAATTTTATTCTGAGCCTATGTTTCCTCACTACATGTAATAATTTCCAGTTTCCATATATTTTCCTGAAAACTTTATTTTCTTTTCAGCAAAAGAAAATTCTGTTGTGTATATGTATCCCATTTTTATTATTCCTTTATCAGTTGATTAACATCTAGGCTTTGTCCATCTCTTGGCTGGTATTATTAGAGTAACAATGAAAAGGATGTGTAAGTATTCTATATGTTAGAATAGAGTTCTTTGGATGTACACTCAAGATTGCTACAGCTGGGTCACGAGTTTTAAACCTGGCTTAGTCTTAGAAGTTGTTTGTCAATGATATCCTTTAAGCCACATAATTGGAAAACCCACATAATCATATGTACATCATTTTAAAAATGCTTAGGACCCCTTTTCTCTCTGTGAACACCCAGCTTTAGAGCTAAAGTATGCACAATAAATTATATCCACCTTTGCTTAATAAACTACATTATGCCTCATACTGAATCATCTTCTAACTTTCTTCTGTGGTTAATATTCTAACTTCATCTGGGTGGAAGACCATTGATAGTAACTGTTCAAGCTACATTAGAAAATAATTTCTGTCATAAGAAAATAGATTAAATTAAATAAATATTGGTTTATTTGGGTATGTAGTAATACTATGGAATAAAATGAAGTGAAAAATTATTTTCACACTGAATTTGTAAAATAAAGTAGGAGAAATTTTCTCTTTAGTTGAATTTCCTCTGAAAACCCTTGTTATCATGGCAGTAACTGAGATGACATCTTTAAAAGTGAGTGCTAGCTAAATGGAAACAAAGGCTCTTTATCGGTAATTAATATCAAAGCAGTGGTGTCTGTCATAAAAAAAAATCAGGTGCATTCCTGGCCTTTCCAGAGAAGTCTACAGACTTCCCAGTGTTGTTTAGAAAGTGATTTTTGTCCTTGTGATATTTTCCCTATGTAGAAATGCATCTGCTTCCTCCATGTATGCAAGATCTCACTATTCCATGAAACTCTTACCTATGTAAATAATAAGAAGGACAAGTAAAGGCACTTATTCACAGATATTAAAGGAAGGCATTTAGCCACAGCACCTGGAGTTGGCTGAGACTCCATCAGTCAAGGAAGGAGCCAGCTTTGTAGTAGAATAGAAGTAAGGCTTTACATGCTTGGCAGTAACGCTGATGGCCTAGGAAAGCTGGAGATAGTGACCTCAAAGTGGAAGTATACAGGTACCAGTTGGGGTGCATGCATGTCTTCCCTTGATCTCCAAAGATGCAGGACAAATATTAAGCAAGCTGTCAAATATTAACAAAGTTCTGGTTATTTAGGATCTATTTTTACAGGGACCATGTTTGGCCTTCCTGGATTTTTATAAGGAATAATAATCTAATGTTCTACAAATATTATTTGTTCTTGTATGACACTACTCCTAGAGAAACATAAACAAATGTCTCCTCATCTGAGATAGGGCACTCATACTACTAACCTCTTACTTGGTGAACTACTGAGGTTTATTATTATTATTATTATTATTATTATTATTATTATTATTGGAAGAGTGAAGACACACAGCGTTCTCCAGCATGGCTTAGGAAAGCTAAAACCATGGAAGATCCTGTATAGCCTGCAGGCAGTTCAACTGAGAGAAGAAAGTCCTTTCAGTTGGACTGATCTTTTACATAGTTCATCTGGTCTCTGATTGTCTCAGGCAACTCAGCTTGTCTGGGAGTTTCAGTAGTCCTTACTGCTTACATAAGCTTGGAGAAGGAAAAGTCTGGTAAATCTAGTCTGGTTCAGGGACTTCTTGAAGCCCTTGTGTTGTTTACTTTATGAGTTCAAATGAGTGTTATAAAGGTGTAATGTTTCACTTCCTTTAGAACACTCATTTTTTTATCTTCTTTAACATTGTGTCTTAAGATGTCCTATCATGTCACCTCTTTATCATGTGTCTTAACCAGTTTTCTTAACATGCAACATTTTACTCTTTGAGGAAACTTACATATCACTTGCCAATAACGACCTTGCTCACTGGTTCTGTGCCTTGCTTCCTTGTTCTGTGCCTGTAGACAAGAGCTTGGTTTCCTGAGTTGGCTGATGTAGACTATGGATCAACATTCTGTATTTACATATAAACTAATAGTTGCTGCCTATATATTAAGGTTATTGAGTTTTGGGTTTTTTTTTCAATTGTAGAAAAATTGTGTTTTTGGTGAACCACTGAGGTAGAACTGAGATTAAATAACACACACATGAGATGTGAGTTGATAGATATACACTAGTTATTATTTCAATATATTAGATAAGGAAGCAGAATGTGGAGACTGAGCCCAAGCTTAGAATCTTAGAAGAACTGAAAACTTAGACAGTTTATACTTATGGGCCAAACTGACATATAATTTTCAAGGGAATTTCTGTAATGGGGGTGTTTTATGGTGATCAAATTGATATTTTAACTTACTGAAAAAAAGTACCACAAGAAAGAGGCCTTCAGTATGTTAGCTGAAATCAGTCAGCAAGAATAACTTATACAACCAGTTTATACATAAATATAATAACTTAGAATTATATAAATATAATTTAAATACAAATTTAAGGAAGTGTTTCCTCTGTGAAAATGTTCAAACTGGTATCTTAGATAATGAAGTCCCTCTGTTTTGTACAGGCTAACGGAAAGACGATCATCTACAAAAACAGTGGGAAGGTTCCTGGCAAGGACAAAGTATGATTTCTGACTATGGGATTCTATAAATCTAGTGTAAATGCAATCCCTAACTTTCAAAATAAGTTTGACGAACATACTGAGAGCAGTATGATAATAACAAGATAATGTGTAATGTAAATCACCAAATGATAAATGGTAAGAGCATAGATAGAAAAGATAGCCAATGAGGAATTAGGAGAGTGAAAGATATAGAAGAAGGAAACAGAGCAGAAGAGTGTTGGGAAGTAACTGACTTGTTGAGAGAAAAGGAACTATAAAAATTGGTCATAAGACAGCTGAAAAGATGTCACTGCTTGGTGTTACAAATACTTGGTCACCAGGGCATATAAATGTAAATGTATGGTGACAGATCCTTACTTATGGTGATATATTGTATGTTTAATTAAAAAAAAATCTGAAAAATCAGAGGACAGAGCTGGGCTGTGTAGGTTAGGGGGTGGTGACCCACGTCTTTAATCCCATCACTCAGGAGGCTGAGATCCTCTGAATCTCTGTGGGTTCAAGTCCAAACAGAGCCAAGCATTTGATAGCACACACCTTTAATACTAGCACTAGGAAAGTTGATCTAGGACTTGAAATAGCTGGCCAGGAAAAGAAAGATAAGGCAGGAGAAGGCAGAAGTTTTTCCCTTTGCTTGCCCAGTCAATCTGAGGATCATTGAGATACAACTTACACCTTTTGGCCTGAGGAGTTGTCTGGGTAAGAATTGTTTGTGGTTTGTTCCCCGTCTCCCTGATATTTCAGTTTTTCCCCACTATCTGGCTCCAGGCTTTATTATAAAAACTAAATAGAATTTGTGCAATACTTATTTTTTAGCCTGAATCTCTCTGTGGGTTGCCATGCATATGGATTTTGTGGAATGTAGCTAAAGACCTAGGAATTTAAAAGCTTCAGAATTAATTTCTGGATTCTATTACTGATACTCTGCAAACCAAATGTCTTCAGGAATTTTGTTTCTTCTGATCCTATGTTTCCTATTTACTCATTATAGTCAGTGATTCGTTGAAGGAGGAAATGCATGTTTTGGGCATTTTATTTTAGGATAAAATCTAAACAGAGCTGTACAGTTTAGATTTACAGTTCTGGTTCCAAGAAAATGAAAGAAAGAAATCTGAATGTTTACTGTACATGGGGTCAGGCACAATGCCAGACAGTTTACAAACATTGCCTCTTTGGATCCATACTCTCCGGGAGAGTACCACTATTCCAGTCATTTCAGTGGAGAAAGAGAGATTCATATAATCTAGTAACTTACAAAGTTAGTATAATTATTAAGGAGTAGATTAGAGCTTATAGCAGAATTTACATGACTCAAGGTATAGACTACCCAAAATAAACCACAAACAATAAGAAAAAAATGGTTATGTACATTTTAAATAATATTCAAACATGATTGAAAATATGAGTTAGTGAAGTCCAAAATGTAACATTTGCTTTGAATGTTATTAGTCAAGAGATGAAAATAATTTTTTAAAATTATTTTTATGTATGTGTGTATCTTTGTGTGTGTGCACACATGCTCATGGAGATCAGAGGAGATTGTTAGCTGTCCATATCCTAAAGCTGGAGCTACGGTTGTAATTTACGGTTGTAAATTACTGCATGTGGGTTCCGGGAACTGATTTGTATCTTCTGGGTGCCTGGATTTTTATTAAAAAAAAAAAAAATCATCTCTTCAGCCTGAGGATGATTTTCTAATAAAAAGTTATGAATCTAATATGACATTTCTAACAACTGGTACCTTTGCATTTCAGTTTGTAGAGTTTTATTAAAAGTTGTGGAGAGTTGTCAGAAAACTTAATGTGATTGAATATTTTATGGGGATGTTAGTTTTTTTTCTTTCTTTCTTTTTATTTCACAGGTTAATTAGGAATTCCTGTCGTCATACTCTGATGTCTTGGAAGAAGGGGTAGACGGTGTCCTTGCTGGCAAAGGGCAAGTCCTTGGATACCTCAGGATGAAATGAAGGTTTCTAGGCATAGTCGACTCTTTGTCAACTGGAAACTGCAATTTTGTTGCAGAAAGCCTGGGTTCGGGGGATTCGATTGGTCTTGTTGCATCTTAAAATATGAGAAAGGTGACCTTACCCCTGTGCAGTAGTGGTTTATATTACTTGTGCTATATTTCTGATTCTTTTTACACAGGGATAATGGGGAAGTTTTCTGCCTCCATAGACCTAGTCATTTGGTGACTTGTCAGACCAATGAAATGAGAGGGAAATAGAAGCTTTAAATGCCAGTATGGAACCTGCATTTCTCTACTTGTTGAACAACACGGTTCAAACAGTGACTTCTGGAGCCCTTTGGATGTTACAGTGAGGCTTGTATCAGGCTGCACCCTAATCAGGCATTCAGTGAGCATAAAGAGCAAGTCAGAGGTAACTATTGGCTGCTTGAACCACTAAGGTTCGAGGGTTCAGAGCTTTCTAGCATACCCTAACTGCTGCTCTGGCAGCCTGGGCATGCTGGATAAGGAGTGATCAGGCCCACTTCTCAGCTCTCAGTGTGTACATGAGGCCATGAGGGTGTGAGCAGTGTGTCATCTCATCCAACTGTAGCCTGATGATGCATGAATGGTGGGATGGGTACAGAGAGAACTCCTGAGAGCATACACCATCAAATACAAGAGAAAGAAGACGTGGATTCTGAGAAACAGTACGTTGCAGCTTGCTTACTATTGCTATAATAAAGGTTTGCTTCACCTTAGAGTCTGCTCATCAAGGGAAGTCAGGGCAGAAATTCAAGGCAGACATCTGGAAGTAGAAACTGAAGAGCAGAGACCATGGAGGAAAGATGCTTATTGGCTAGCTCCCTGTGGCTTACTCAGGTTGCTTTCTTATATAATTCAGAACCATTGGCTAGGGCTGGCACTGCCCACACTGAGTTAAACCCTGTCATATCTATTGTTAATTAGTGAAATGCCTCACAGGGCTGCCTGGAGGCCAGGACTGTGGAGGTATTTTCTCAGCTCAGTTTTCCTCTACACACATGACCTCAACTTGTTTCAAGTTGAGGAAAATCTAAACAGGGTAGAGCATGAGATAAAACCATCCAAGAAATCAATAACAGCATACTAAGACTTTGTCAAGCAAGCTGTGGAAAGCATAGATAATTCTACCATCCACACACGGAAGAACTTACACTCAGACACCAGAGAGTAAGAAAAGTACATAAAGGCGGTACATACCTATTGGTATATTTGCTATGACCTGGTCTGGGCATTCCTGACTCTGCCCAGGCCTAGCCTGCAATTATAGTTTAGTCAGTTAATGCCCAGAACCCAAGAGAGGCACAACAGAGACTTTCTGGTAATAAAGACAGGTACACAGTGTCTTCACCACCTCACTGCAGTTACTAGACTGGTTGTAAAGGTCCTGCCTCCCTTAATAGGAGGGGCTCACATAGGGATTGCCTTCAGTCTTGAGACACAAATCATAAATGGTTTCTCTGACTCTGAGGTTCATTTGTCTGTATTTCTTTTTTGAGCATAGTTCTTTTTTAATGTTGGGGAAGTATGATCTCTCAGTTTGGGTATTTAAGTTAGCAAATGGGTATTTTCCTGAATAACATCAAATGACATCATGGAGATAATTTTTAATTGGCTTCAGCTGAGTCATGTGGCCATTTGAGGATTTAAGAGGCCAGGCCAGTCATCTGATCCAAGGTCTAGCTATGGTCCAAGCTAAACAGATATTTTTCCAAGCGCAGTTAGTAGAACAAAGACGTATCAGAGCAGAGACTGCTACTGGAGGCACAGAAAGAGGGGCAAGAGGTCACAGGCCAGGGAGAAGCCTGGCTGTCACCATGTGTTTCTGTTTCTAGTGTTTCTGTTTTTTGTTTTGTTTTGTTTTCTGGAATTGGGGTTGCCTTTAGTTGGATAAAAGATGCTCACCTTATGCTGTGTGTCCACTTTTACTTCACTTCTCCTGGGTTCTGTTGGTGGTTACACAGCCCCCTGGTTTGTTAGTGATGCTCAGACTAAAGTATTTTGATGAGCAATGCAATCTAAGGAGAGTGGGTTACAAGGGAGGTACTGAGGTAAAGAGGAGACCTGCCATGTTAAAGCTTGAATGTGTTATTAAACCTCATTTATCCTGTGTGTTCCCATTTATAAAATGAGGATAATAATGACAGACACACAGATTTATTTTAAGCCTTAAGAACACTGCATGCTAAATGCCTAACATTCCACGAGGAGAAATAATGCTTTGAAAGTATTTTGCCTGAGTATAACCAGTGCTTAATAAATTCTAGCTCAGTGGTTAGCTTTCTGTAACTGGGAGTTCTTAGTATCCTTACTGGAACTTCAGACCTCAGCCAGGTAGGGAATGGTGGGAAATGGTACTTTAGAACAGATCAGAAGATGATTATGTTGCCTCTTGAATCACCTAATTAAATTAATCTACTAAATAAACTGAGGTTCCAGTACACATAGGTGCCTTACGGTGCCCAATGGAGAATTCTTTGTCAGCATCTATGCTCTATTCAGAGCCAATCTCCACATCATATAACTTTAAGAAGCTTTCTCTTTACTAGACAGAATGCTTATTTCATATTTTACATGTACTTATGTGCTGAGTATAGATACTAGGTCTCAAAATAATATCTGTTGAATGAATAAGGAGATGATGCTACCAATGCAGTCATAAGTGATATATAAGTTTTACCCTGTTGTTGACATATATTTTCAATATGCTAGAGCTAGTTACCAACACCAAATGTTTTGTATCAAGTGTGTGAGCCAGCTGGAGATGATCTCAGGTCAGGGGCATCCAGTTCCCCTCATGGCAAAGGACAGCTGTACCTGCATGTCTTCTATGCATAGAATTTATTTGTTTTAGAAAGCTCCTTGGAAAAAAAACCCTCTCCTTATAATTTTTAGTACCACAGGAATTTGGCAGCATGCCAAAAATATTAAACACAATTAGATCAGCTCTCAAGTGTTTAGTACTGTGCCAAGAACACTTTTTCCTCAAAGGTATTTTGAGTATAATGCCTTTCAGAATAAATAGAATCTACATCCAACTTATATCTGTTATACTTAGAATTACTTAAATTATTAATTCTTCATTAAAGCTTCTTTGTAGAATGAGTTTAAGATTAATGGCTTTGAATATAATTTATAAAATATTCATGTACAATGAAAGCAACTTCCAGTGAGCTAAAAAGTAAGATTGAAAACTTTAGAAAGAATGACTATTTGCTCTGGAAACTACAAATCTGAAATGTGTCATTTTGGGTATCCTTACTTATATATTAATATGCTGCCTGCCTTGACAATCATGAATACCATATCTTTCTAGTTTTACTTTTGATTATTTTTGAAGTTGATATAGATGTTCTTAAATAATTTATATTTATTTACATATGCTCTGGATTGTTGTTCCATTTTATATTCGCACAGTAAGCTACTCAATTCTGGGTAGAAAATGCTATTTTCAGAAATGTAACTAAGAAAAGGATGTCAAGGCCAACACACATAGTCTAGGTTAAATAAAATAGTTCTGTGCAAATTAATTACATCTGCCAAGTACATTTTATTTAGATATATTTTATTTTATGAAAATATCTTGGAAATGAGAATTAGTGATAAGAATGAGGTTTAGAGTCATTTTAAGAATGTTGTTCTCTGTCGCACAAAGAAGTTTATTATGTGGGGCCATCAAACTGGGACCTGGCTCAGTTCATCCGTATTCATCCAAACACAGTGTCTCTCAATCAAGACAGACGAAATCTGTGTGACCCACAGAAGGCCTCCTAGGCTCCCATTGCCTGTACAGTGCCCTAGCCCCAGATCAAGGAGGTTCTTCTAAGCCTAGAATACATATTTCCTTTCAGGTCTTTCCAATTACTTAACAGAGCCACTCTGTTTGCTAGAAATAGCTTTTGTGGAGCCTCTTGGGTTCTCTCATTTGATTTAACCTCTGAAGCAATGGGTAAAGTACTGATCCCTAAATAGACCAAAAGTAGATCTGTGAGTCCAAAATGTCAGAGCAGACAAAGAGAGTAGGTAAAGACTAAACCAACATTGAACAATGAGAACATGCACAGCTTTAGCCACTAAGTTGAGGCATATGCTAACACATCATACATGAATGTTCATCTCTATGTTACACAGGCACAAAACAAGTTGCAAGTATATTTTTTGTTTTATAATAGTGAGTCTTGCACGCTGATGGACTCTTTGAAAGTCTAGTGAATGAAAAAGACCTGTGCAGAAAACCTATCCTTTTCTTGTGATGTTGGGGACCAAACCAGGGTCGTGTACAACCTAGACAACCATTCTACTACTGAACTATGTTTACAGCCTAAAAAAACGAATTTGCACATGTATTGGCAAATGAGAAATTCACAGATTCCTTGATGCTGACAGAAGAAATAATAATTATATGCATAAATTTCTGCAGTGAAAGAATTCATCACCAGAATAAACAGTGTGATGAATGAAAGGGTAGGATGGCCCTTACATGCTGTTTCTCTCTAAATAGTTTCTAGTTTCTATTCGCTATTGTGTGGAGCCAATTTCTACTGATGAGGCAGAAAGCAGGAGAAGGAATTATAAGTTAGTTGCACAGTGGCAAGAAATTTTGATTATACACATTTTTGAAAAAGCTCACTCAGGAGCTGAATTTGAGACATTTTATTTCCGGCATAATAATAAGAGTAAACATCATGCTGTTAAAAAAATTCTGGTTAGATTACTTTTCCACCCATGCCTCCAATTTTACAATGTTGCTTTGTGTGTCAGAGAAAGAGAGAGAGAGAGAGAGAGAGAGAGAGAGAGAATCTTGTGTCAGATACACCTATGTGTCAGTAGTTTATCTTTTGGTCAAAACATTCCCACAGAAACTCTAATCATTCTACTGGACAGCATAGTAAAATACCTACCTGATATCTATTGAAAACTTAGACCCTTTCTCTACCTGAGGGGAACTTGCTGATGTGAGAAGCCGCACTCACTGCCGCCATTCCAAGATGGTGTCAACATCCTGTGCTCTAATGTGTAAATAAGTAGACTGCACAGGTGCAAGGGGAATTTCCACTCCTTGTGCTCTGCCTCTCCCGTGGCGTCACCTCGCCCGATTGAGCTACAGCCAATCTGAGTCTGACACGTCCTAGGCGGGGGTCAGTTTCCTATATAAGGGACGGGTTTTAGCCGTTTGGGGTCTCCGCCTTGTAAGCTTATGCTCTTCCTCTCAAGATGCATTAAAGCTTTTCTGCAGAAGGATCCTACGTGTGCCGCGTCGTTCTTGCTGTTGAGACGGTAGCGCGGGACATGCTATGTTCTCTCTCATGAGGTCCTTGGAACAGCCCCTGTGCGCTGAGGTAGGCTCACTATGTTTAAAACCTTCTGGTCACTAGCCTGGTCCAATCTGATCGAGTTTTCAGTACAAGAGGCAGTAAGCATGCCTTTGGAGAAACAGAAGGTTACAAAAGCAACTGACCACCTCTCCCTACTTCCTACTCATTGTCTGGCTCCAAAGCTCTGCCTGAGTCAGAGGGCTGCAATGGAAGTGCTCAGACACCCACATGCCAAAGGTTCAAAGCTGACCTCTCTGCTTTTTGAAAATCAAGATCACACTTTAATTATCCCTTTCTAAGACACATTGATATGTTTTATATCAAATGCCTTGTCAGAGCATACGAATTGTTGATTACCCAAAAGAAATATTTTTAAGAATAAAACTCCATGTGATTCTCAACAGAATTAACTGGGAAAAAACGTTTTCCAAGTTTGTAGTTGTTTTTATGATGAAACGAAAGAAAAAAAATGCTCACCTTCCAACATAAATCTTGATTCCCTATGAATGTTACTACCGTGTCGTATGAGAGGTGTCCTCTAGAGCAGTGCATCTCAACCTTCACAATGCTTCAGCCCTTGAGTACAGCTCCCCACGCTGTGGTGACCTCTACCCATAAAATTATTTCATTACTACTGTAGTTTTGCTACTGCTATGAATCACAGTGTAAATATTTGGGTTTTCCGATGGTCTTAGGTGACCCTTGTGAAATCATCATTCGACCCCCCCCCAAGTGATCTCAACCCCCAAGTTGAGAAATGTTGCTCTGGAGAAAACTAAATTTCAATTCAAGTTTTATCCTTCCACTCACACCCCAGCAAAATTTTTTTATCTGTTATACTCACACAATGTGCCTGAAAAAATGATCATGTGGCTGCTGTTCTACAAAAGAGGACTTAGAAGTAGATACTTTTTTAAAAAAAAAGTGCTTAGGAGCAGCAGAGGCCAGGTTACCTCCTTCTGCCCTAACCTCTGACCTCCTTCTATGTACCAGTGAAAGAAGGAACATGCTCTATGAGATGAGACTCCTCCTAAGCAAGTGTTATCCTAACCAACCCAGTTCTGTGGTTTCTACAGCTTGAAGATGCTGACTTCACATGACATCCTCAGACTAGATTCTGTTTTGAGTTTTTCTTTTCCCATAATATCCATCAGTGCCTGATTTTTTTCTACCTTCAACTATCAAGGTCCATGATTTCATTTGATCAAGCAGCTTCCAACATGTTATAAAACAATGGCCCAGGATTTGGATGGAATTGCACAGAGAAGCAGCTGGTGGAAAGGGGCCTATGTGTCTCAGCCTTCACATATTCATCTGTTAATGTATGAACCTCTACAATGCTATGTTAAGTTTAGAGTTGGTTTCGAGGGAAAGGAATCCCATTTTCCACCACAAAATGGTGCTTCCCCCAGCAACAGAGGTTAGGGCTCTCTGGTGCCTTCTTCATCTCGAAGCCATTGGTGACAGTTGTCAAGACAGGAGGTTGGGCAGCTCAGTGTCTCCAGGGACAGGAGAGTTCATATATTAGTGACAGCGAGAAAGCATCACACATTCCTTACTCCTCATACCTACTTTGTGTTCTCTGTCCTGGGACAGCTTCTCATTCTCTTTCCCATGGCTAAAGGGATCTGTACTGATGAGTGTACTGACAATATAACAAGGCTCCAGACCAACTGGTTGTCGTTGATGCTCGTCCTATAATTGAGCCTAAGTATACAAATATGGGACCAATTTGCCTGACTTTCCATTTGCTTTTCCTGCATCCTCAGTCTATTTTCTCAATACAGCTTTGGGTGCATGGATGGTGGTGGTGGTGGGTATCACCCAGGAGGTTAGTGGATCCTTAAAGTTCTCCTCCTGTTCCTGCCTCCCTGAGTACCATTTCTGTCAGAAATATTGCTATCCTAGAGAGAACTAGTCATGTTCAGCACCTTACAGTATTTCCAAATCAATAGTTCAGCTAGCTTTTGAGTGACGCTTTATTTTTCATGGATTGTCAGGCCCTGACTGCTTGAGGATTATAGATAGCTACATGCTTGAACAAGCAGGTTGGTCTCCAAAGGCACAAGACAGAAAGTTCCAGGTACCACAACTTCCTTTTTGCAAAGATGAGTCAGATGGAAGGGGAAAAAAGTAAACTTTGAATTTGAGTATAGAATATATATATATATATATATATACATATATATATATATATATAAAGTGAACAAGTATAAATAATCTACTTTGTCCTGAGGGAGAACATGTACTTTTTGGTTCTGTTTTCTTAGTAACTTTAATTTGAGAATGCTCTCAGAGTTTGAAGGGTACAGAATGTAACACCAGTGACATATGCCACATTGCCTGAAGCTGACAGAAACTGACAAGAAACAGTATTAGTAACCCCCCTCCCTCCTTCCCTCCCTGTCTCACACTTTCTCTCCTTGCATTGCAGTTTACAGTATTGTTTTTCCCTCTTTACCAGCAAAGACCACAGGTTGCTCACAAATGACCGTGAAGATCCTTGCCAGAGTGGGAGCAGAGGGAGGAACCTACAGGGAAAATGTTTCTAACTGTTACCCACCACTGCTCGCCCATGGATTTGCCTCTTGCAGTTTCTACGCTGGAGGCTGAAGGATCTATTCATCTGTGTCTTCTAGTCCCTAACACATGACACTGGGCCTTAAGGATTATGTATAAACCAGAAGTCAAAACCACCAGTTCAAGATAAACTAATTTCTCTGGGTGCCCACTCTGTATACATAAAATGCACGTGCTAATGACTTCCTGTCTGTTTTTCTCATTATAGAGATTACAGATGGAAACTCAAAAGCTTAGAGGGAGACAGCATCTTCTCCCCTGTGATTCTCAAGAATGTTAAATATCTTCCGCTGTGTGCCTGCATGCCTCTTACCTGGATTTCCATTGTTAATATCTATCATGGTATAATTGTCAACCTGAGGAAAAGGATGCTATTAAGTGAGTGAACCCTAACCCTTACATGAATCCATCAAGTTTTGCATTAGTCTCCTCTTCTTGTTTCAGGGTTCAGTGCAAAGCATCACATTTCATTTGCTCTTCATGTCCTACTACCTTTCTCCTCTGCTCTGTAATAATTCTTCAGTCTCTCTTTGTCTTTCATCTCCCAAATTGCACAGACAGCTGGACAAGAGCTCCAGAATGTCTGGTTTTGTCTGACCTCTCTCCCATCATGGCATTTGAGCCACTGCCTTTTGGACCATCACACAGAGTATGGAACAGGAAATTCCTGTGATATCCCTGGCAATGATAACTTTCAACATTTGACTAAGTAGTGTCTCCCAGGGTCTCTACTTCATGTTATGTCTCTGTGTTTGCCCAGCTCTACTATTTAGAAAAGAGTCAGTAGGCCTCACCCATCTTCATGGAGTTGGTGGTTGTGGGAAGTGAGTCCTATACCCTTGAATAGAAGGACTATTATTTACAGTAAGGAGGAATTACCTTTTCTTTTGTACTTGCTCAACCATTTTTAATAAAGTTATATTTAATATTTATTTTATAATTTGGAGCAGAAGTGAACCTGTTTAAGTGTCAAAAAATACAGCCCTCACCCTTTGGGACTATAACAAGCACAGTCCTGAACCAAGCTTTGGAGCTGGTATGGAAAGGAGCTGAACATGGTATCCCTCAGAGAGAGGCCCATGCCCAGCTCAAGGCCTGGATGATACATCGATTAGTGGGGATTTAGTCACAGGCTTCACCTCAGACACTTTATGGCAGCCCACGCAGCCATTTCCTTTATTACTGTATGTTGGCTGGCTTCAGTCAGTTAATGAACAAGATCTGATTACTCATGGGGATGTATCTCTGGTTCATAAAGAAGCCTGGTCACAGGCTTGGTGAAAAATATCAAGCCGTGACTTTCTTCTTTTTTTATTTCAGGGAAAGAAGGAATTTGATGATTGAACTCCTCAAGCCAGAAATACCTCTTTCTTCAACTTGTTAAATCATGACCAAACTGTCAAATTGCTCATCGGAATGGTTTCAAATGAATTTTTAAACAATAAAACTGCACAGGTTTGCCTGTATTCCAGGATTTTCTGGTTTTCATATAATCTGTTTTAATTTCCTGATTTTAGAAGTTTAGGAGCTTGGTGAATGATGACACAGGGCAGGTTTGTTAAGTCTAATGGCTTTCTGTTCTGTGAGTCCTAATGTAGTTTCCAGTTAGAGAACCTGAGTCGGAGGTATGAATAATTGCATTTAGGTAATAGACTCGGGCTGAGCAAAGAGATTATTTTATTTTATTTGTTTGTTGTTGTTCTTAAATAGGAATGTAAGAATCTCTAAGGTCTATAAGTGTCCAAGTACTTGAAAAGAAGACATCAATTAAAATTCAGGCCAAAGGAGGTTTTTCCCCTGAAAGAGAGACAGAGAACAGGCAGGAAATGTCCCTACTTTTTCTTCTTTCCATGAACCCTGTGCCATTGCCAAACCCACAGTCCCCACAGATCCAGGGCAGAAGTAAGGATTACTATAGGAGTGAGGGCAGGGGCAGATGTGGTTTGCATCCAACTAGCCCTAACCAGGGCAAAGCCTGGGAAAGTTAGATAACCAAAGAGGGACAAGAGAGAAAATTGAGGGGCTGTGAGAAGACAGTCTGGCAGAACACTACTTCTTTACTGCAGGTAGAGAGAGACAGAAAAGGGAGTGGGTTGAAAATCACTCTTGACGGCACCACTGCTAGTTGCCTAAGGGAAGTAATTCTATTGTGTTATATAAAAGTCTATTCTTATTCTTGGTGGATACATGATCAAATAGTTAGAGAACAAACATTCTGATGCTGGAATCCCTTCTCAAATGGTCCACCCCCCAAAAAAAAAATAAACAAACATATGTACACAATCAATCACATGCAGAGAAGGAGAGGAAGAGAGACAACGATGAAATGCAATAGTTTGCATTATGCTTTTTCTTACCTCTCTTCTAGAAGACTGAAGTTTTCAAAATTAAAGTTTAAGTGCTGAGAAAGTGAGACCCAAAGGAGTGACTATGAGTATGTCGGGCGGCACTTTCCAAGTTGTGTGGAATTTCACGAGAAATCACAGCTCAGAAAGGCTTCAGTGGCAGTCTAGTTTGCTCTTCCATGTTTTTGGAGTTGAAACAATAAAAGATCCTTTTCTGAGCCTCCATTGATCTTATGGCAAACACCTGGGTTATAGTTATATATCTTATTTTATAATCTAAGTGGAGATGTAATGGGGCAAGTAGACTGGGGTGTACATATGGTTGATACCTGTGTTGCCTGTCCACCTTTGATGCTGCTGCAGTGTTAAGCCAGGGATGGGAAACTTCAAAATAATGAGCCCCTTGGCCTTGGGTGAGAACAAGATGAGCCCATTGGGGTTCAAGAGGGAGAATCAGCAGATGACAAGTATTTCATGTGATACAAAATAGGCAAGAAGTGCTTTCAGAAAAGAAGATGAATATGACTCCAGCTGATGTTCCTTAGAATCACATATGAACCTGTCAGGTTTAATAGAAGTGAGTCTGAAGTAACAGACACCAAGGTGGCTAAAATGACACTTATGTCAATATGCTTAGAGTGTGTTTGAACTGCAGACTCTGGGTGAAGTTGGGGATCTTAAGGATTTAAATTAAAGGCTCTACCATGACCAAGTAGGCTTCATCCCAGAAATGCAGGGCTGGTTTAACATACAAAAAACTGTAAATGTTATCCATCATATAAACAAACTATAGGAACAAAACCACATGATCATATCCTTAGATGCTGAAAAGCCTTTGAAAAAATCCAACACTTCTTTATCATTAAAGACCTGGAGAGATCAGGAATACAGGGAGAATACCTAAATATAATAAAAGCGATTTACAAGAAGCTGACAGCCAGTATCAAACTTAATGGAGGAAAAACTCAAAGCAATACCACTAAAGTCAGGAACTAGACAAGGATGTCCTCTACCCCTTATCTATTCAATATAGTTCTTGAAGTTTTAGCTAAAGCAATAAGGGAACGAAAAGAAATTATGGGGATACAAATTGAAAAAGAAGAAGTGAAACTATCTCTATTTGCAGATGATATGATTGTATACATAAGTGATCCACAAAATTCTTCCAAGGAACTGTTACAGCTGATAAACACCTTCAGCAACGTAGCAGGATACAAGATTAACTCAAAGAAATCAGTAGCCCTTCTATACACTATAGACAGAAGAGCTGAAAAAGAAATAAGGGAAACATTACCCTTCATAATAGCTGCAAATAGTATTAAATACCTTGGAGTAACTATAACTAAAGTAACAGACCTATTTGACAAAAATTTTAAAGCATTGAAGAAGGAAATTGAAGAGGATATCAGAAAATGGAAAGCTCTCCCATGTTCCTGGATAGGTAGGAGCAACATAGTAAAAATGGCAATTCTACCAAAGGCACTCTACAGATTCAATGCACTGCCCATCAAAATCTCAACACAATATTTCTTGGACCTTAAAAGAACAATACTCAATTTCATTTGGAAAAACAGGAAAGCCAGGATTGCCAAAACAATTTTACTCAACAAAAGAACCTCAGGAGGTATCACCATCCCTGACTTTAAGCTATACTATAGAGCTACAGTAATAAAAACAGCCTCGTACTGGCATAAAAACAGACTTGTGGATTAATGGAATAGAATTGAGGATCCAGACATTAAGCCAAAAACCAATGAACACCTGATCTTTGACAAAGAGGCCCAAAACATTCAATGGAAAAAAGATAGTATATTTAACAAAGGGTGTTGGCATAGCTTGATGGAAGTGTGTAGAAAAATCAAATAGATCTGAGCCTGTCACCCTGCACAAAACTGAAATCCAAGTGAATCAAAGACCTCAACATAAACCCAGCCACTTTGAACTTGATAGAAAAGAAAGTGGGAAATATCCCTCTACAAATTGGCACAGGTGGCAGCTTCCTAAATATAACACCAGTGGCACAGACACTAAGACCAACAATCAATAAGTGGGATCTCCTGAAGCTAAGAAGCTTCTGTAAAGCCAAGGACACTGTCAATAGGACAAAACGACAGCCTACAGAATGGGAAAAGCTTTTCACCAACCCTACAAGTGATAGAGGACTGATTTCTAAGATATATAAAGAGCTCAAGGATCTAGAGCCCAAAACCTTGAATAACTCAATCAAAAAATGGAGTTCAGATCTAAAAAGGGAATTCTCAGCAGAGGAATTACGAATGGCTGAAAGACACCTGAAAAAGTGCTCATCATCTTTAGCCATCAGAGAAATGCAAATCAGAACAACTTTGGGATACCACCTAACACCTGTTAGATTGGCTAAGATAAAAGGCCCAGGTGACAGCCTATGTTGGAGAGGATGCAGAGCAAGGGGAACACTACTCCATTGTTGGTGGCAGTGTAAGCTTGTTCAGTCACTTTGGAATGCAATATGGCAGTTTCTCAGAAAATTGAGAATCAATCTCCCCAAGGACCAGCAATACCACTTCTGGGTGTATACCCTAAAGAGGCACATTCACACTCCAAAGGTATTAGCTCAACTATGTTCATAGCAGCATTATTTGTAATAGCTAGAACCTGGAAACAACCTAGATGTCCCTCAACTGAAGAATGGATTAACAAACTGTGGTACATCTACACAGTGGTATACTACTCAGCAGTAAGAAAAAATGATATCCTTAAATTTGCAGGCAAATAGATGGATTTGGAGAATATCCTCCTGAGCGAGGTATCACAAACTCAGAACGATAAGCAGGGGATGTACTCACTCATTGGTGGTCTCTAAACAAACAAACAAGAAAAAAAGCCAAGCATGCCCAAGCTGCAAACCACAACCACTAAACAGCTTGGGATCAGAAAACACCCTGGACTGACCCTTTAGATCCCACTCCACCTATAGGAACACCTGTCTCACTCTTGAGGGAGGGGGGACAAAACTGGATTTGCCAGGAGTGGAGACTGAACTAAGTATTATTGGATCAGTGGGACCATGGGACTGTCTGCAGCCTGCCCAGGGAGGGGATGGGGAATTGTGGAGAAGAAAAAATGACCTGATGTGGCGGGAGGGGGAAGGGACCTTGAATGGGGATATACAGGGATAGAAAAAGAAAATCCAGAGGGAAAGCTGAACACAAAGTAATTTTTTGTGTAGCAAATTATTTGCATTATCACCCTTGATAAGTCATATTTATGATTTCATTTTGTTTATAGTTATTGTTAACTTATCAGCATTCTAAATTCAATTTACTGTTTTTCTTGATAAATACAAAATAAAAAAAACAAACAGAAAAAATAAAATAAAATAAAGGCTCTTTATATTGCTCAGTTTTGGAGACTTTGTTATCTTGGAATAGCATGGTCACTTGGAGAAGTAATGCTGACTAGTCTAATGTGGACAAGGACCCATGTCTAGCATCCATTGGAGGCATCACAGAATAGCAGGGCTAAGAGACATATATTCACAAATAGCCCTGGAAATAGTCACAGCAGCAATATCAAGGCATTGGGAATCACAGGCCTGTTTTCAGAAGCAGGAGGGCATCCACCCTTTGTTAAGCCAATGTAGGGAGTGTGACTTCCCAGGCCTTTCCCTTCTGATTGACAGCAGTTGGTGTTACTGTAGAAAAGATTCTAAGTATGCTCTATATTTTACATTAATCATTCAGATAATTTGAACAGCAATAGTTATATTTGTACCATGAGGTGGTAGCACACATGAGCTGCTTATCCTGCCTATCAGCATGCCAAGTGGCATTGTTAGGCATGACTTTTAGAAACCATCATCCCTGTCCCCATGGCAACTACATTTACTTTGAGTCTGGCCCTCTAACATCTGTTTTTCTAGTGGTCAGTCCTAATTCACTTTTCCAAAATTGACGAAATAGATATACTTCTTAGTCATTCTTTTCTATGACATCCAGACCAAGGCTGAGGCATAGCACATGGAGAAGGCCACTGAGAACCACACGGGCGTGACCCAAGGACAAGAATTTTTCTGAAAAGAATAAGAGCTGGTATTGCTGTCCAAGCTAAGTGGTTCAGCATCAATTTAGCTCACATCTATCAGTTTTGTTCACTTCAGAGCATATGGGATGTGCCATGAAGGATCCTAAGGCATTAAATCAGATTGAATCTTTTGACTCTAGGTTACCAGTCTGTGGAATAAAATAAGGACCATGAATTAAGTTGAACATTAGAGGTGGGCAAGGCTGTCAGCAAGACCAAAACATCTAATAGAGACCAAAGCAATTCATTTTTCAGTTTTGGTTGAGTAGCTAGGATTTTTTGGTCTTTTTTTTTTTTTTTAAATGATGAGCTAACTTCTGCTGCCCTGAAATGTAGAAAGAACTTTTCAGAAACAATGATGATGGAATCTCTTACCTCTTTTCTGTGACTAATTTTTGTTTTTTCAGTCACACTTACCACTGTTGCAATGGCTGCCACCTCCTAGATCACAGCCCCTTATTTGTACAGCTTCTTCCACTTTCCATTCTGTTATCCTAGTGCTCGGCTTGAGATACACAAACAAAGGGAATTTCAGAAACTCTAGTCAAGAACACTAATGGATCAGGTAAATGCAAGCTGAGGATCCCTTGTCTCATATGCCTAGGGCCAGACACGGGTGTTTTAGAGTTTAGACTGAAAAAAAAAAACAATTATGTATATTTAATGAGATACCGTGAAGAAAGGACTCAAGGCCAAACACAAAATTGACTTTTGTTTCCCTTGAACCTCACATGCACAGTGTGAGGTAATTTTATGACATTTCCTTGTGACTACGACATATCACATGAAGTCAGGTTAGGATTTCCCCCATGTGCAACCTGATGGGTCTTAGCAAGATTTAGAATTAGATCTTCTGATTAGGAAAATAACTTATACTTAAATAAGTGTGAGTAGAGATTCTCAAATGAACACACATACACTTTGAACATGACAGAGGCTCACGGCACTCCTGAAACCATCCTAACCAGTCTCAGGCCAGAATTTATGTATCTCTAAATATTCCCAATTCCTGGGGTTCTGTCTATAATAAAAGTGATGTGCAGTATGCTGTAGCCATCTATGAACCACCCATGCAGAGTTCCTGGAATTTACTCTGAAATGTCATAATCAAAAAGTGCATTTAAAAATGAGAAGATTTTAATTAGAGAAGTGTTTAGGAATTTGAGAAGTTTACCCTCTGTGAAATGCCAATTCTGGCCTACTTCTTCAGTTAGATTATCTCTTACTAATTTTAGTGGTTCTTCAGGCATCCTGGTATATTTATGAGAAAATTATGGGTACATGAGAAGGGATAAGAGCTTGTTACTCCAGAGTCTGATTGATGCCTCTTGCCAGATAAGAATCAAAAATTCCAACATAATTCATGACACTTTCTGTGCAGGTTGCTAACACAGAGTAACACCTTATTTGCTTTCTGCTTTCTGAAATAAGGTCTCACTATGTAGCCTTGGTTGGCCTGGCTACCCTTGAATTCTCCTGCCACAGCCTTTTGAGTTGTGGAATTTAGGAAATGAGCTGTCCTGCTAGGCTACAGATAATATTCCCTTTGTATAAATAAGAATGTTAATAGTCTAAGCCTAGATGACTTTAAAGTGAAGCTTTGCTTTCTTCTCAGATATTTTCTTCGAGTCTCAAAGCTAGACCAAGCAGTTCTTTACTGTGAGAACATCTTCCCCTTCAACCAGTGATCTAACCTACTTTATGACCTCATTTAGATTTGTCAGCAACCTTTGAAGATGTAATTCAGAAGTCACCAAAATCAGTGTATGTGACTAATTGTGACTCTTCTTTGAGTCCACACCCTTGGTGTTCCTTCCCCTTCAAGCATATTGCCTTCTCTTATCTCTCATGGTTCTATTAGAGTCTATCTTAATAAACCATGCTTCATCTTGCTTGATCCTGAAATTCTTTTCTATGGTGAGTCCAGGACCTGCTTTGCCATAGTGGAGGTCCCTAAAAGGTCAGAGTATGAAGCAGTGTGTGTCTCTGTCCCTGTACCAGTTACCACTAACACTAATATTTTAACAATAAGTGTTATAATAAAAAAAAAATCTGTTTTTTATTTTTTGCTTCTAATTCATTTTGTATTGGTTTTAGTAAAGAAAAGACTTTAAGTTATATCTAATTTAGTTCACTAATATTTTCTTTTATAGCTTTCTTTTTATTTAATCTTTGTGTCTTTTACTTCAGGCAAGTCCATCCCATTCATTTTTCTGATCTTTTGTATCCACTCTCTGCTCTTGCAACCTCCCCACCAAAATAAAATAAAATAAAATTAAGAGGAAAAAAAAAAAGAAGAAAAGAAAAAAATGAAAATGAAAAATCAATCTCATCATGGAAGTTGCAGTGTGACACAGTGAGTCACGCCGTGAACCCTTTTGTCCATATCTTTACTTATAAGTGTTTATTGCAAAGAGCCATTATACTGGCTTGAAGCCTCTGGTTTCTGCTACACTATCAGTGCTGGGTCCTCAATTGGCTACACAGACCTAGACTTCAATGCTGATGACTGAATACTGACATTGTCTCCTTAAAGAGCTAGGTTGTAAGGATACCTTTTGTTGTAGGATAGAATATTTGTTTAACAATGTAAAGATGTCCATTTGCTTATGTTGCATTTGTTTAACTATGTGAAGATGTGTTGCTATCTCACCTTGCCTACCTAAGGCACCTGATTGGTCTAATCAATAGCTGGGCAGGGGAGGGATAGGCAGGGCTACAAGACAGAAAGAAAAAGGGAGCCAGGGACCAGCCAGCCAGGGGCCAGCAGCTGGAAAATGTAAAGAAACCAGGAAAGCAGGATAGACAGTATATAGATGAGATAAATGGGTGTTGGAGCAGCTCATAGATTAACTGAAATGGGTTAATGTGAGGTTTTTTGTTTTGTTTTTTGTTTTTTGTTTTTTTTTTTTTTAACTAGCTAGAAACAGGTCCAAACTAAGGCTGATTATTTATAATTAATGTCTCCGTGTAATATTGTTTCTAGCTTGGCCTTTCTGGGCTAGCCCAAAGGTTTGGATCTTCTCTCAGCCCTGCTGCCTCTTAGCCCCAAATAATCACACAAAGCTTATATTAATTTTACGCTGATTTGCCTATGGCTCAGTCATATAATTTGCTAACCATTAACTCTTAAACTAACCCATGATTCTTATCTTGTTTAACCATGCAGCTTGGTACCTTTCCTCAGAGCAATATTTTGATTTCTTTCCTCTGGGTCTGCTGACTTCTCTTCTGGCATCTCTGCTCTGCTCTTTCTGTTCCAAGAGTTTTCTTATTCTGGTAGCCTGGCCCACACTTCCTGTTTTCTTTCTGTCCAATCAGCATTTTATTAAACCAATAGGCAGGACAAATATTTACAATGTACCAGATCATATTCCCACAGCATCTCTATATCATCGTTTGGGGAAGGTGGTCCAAGAAAGCCTGATACACTCTATATACGCAGGCTCAGCCAATGTGCAGGCCTGTTTTAGCCTCTGTTCTTTGCTAGTCCCTGCCTTGATCACTAGTTTCTGAATCATTGCTTTATACCATCTCTACCTGTTCCTATTTACTTCTCTATCTTCTTCCACATTAGAATATGATTAGCAAATGTATTCACAACCTTGCTTCAAATGTATTCATGCTTGCCAATTTTATGGATTCATTGGTGTGGATAGAACAGACATCTTCACTGAATTTTCCTGTCAGTCAACCCAGAATATCTTCAAATGGTTTTTAAAGAAGTACATATTTTTCCTCTATGAAGGATTTGAACGTCTTTATCCATTCCAGCATACAAGACCTTTTGATACAGTTTCAGATGGTATTATTTTTTAGTGTTCCATTTTTGAAGTGCTTTGGGACCTTTTGTGAAGGGTTCCTCTGATTTGTGTTTAGAGGGAATAAGACTGTATTCTGCTGCCAGCACATGGGGACCCCCCTAAACTTGAGCCATATTGGATTGGACTTCCAGTAAAGGGACTAGCAGACAACACAGGTATCTGGAATTTAGCTTCAATTGTGTGCAGAATTGCCATTAATAGCTCAGAGAGAGAGAAAAAAAAAACAAATGACAAAGAAAATTAAAAGAGATTTCTGCATATTCTCCAGAGTCATACAAAGGTTTGTGGTAGTAGTACATGGTCAGACCTCCCTCAGTGCTTAGGTGATATGCTTTGTGGTTCCAGTGTCATCACAAACGCAGGGTGATGTTTTTAGTCAAATAGACACTTCTTTTTCTGGCTGTGTGCAACCTGCTATTTGGTTTCTGTTGGATTTGTTTTACTCAGTTGAGCTAAAAATGATATCTTTCTTTTAAAATATGAATCTAACATTTTCCAGTATTTGGTTGCAGCAAGTATTTTTATCTTGTCTCTAACAGTGCAAGAAATAAAATTCCTATTCTCTCTCTTTTTTAACTTAAAAATAAAAAATATTTTCCTTTACCCTTTACCCTGTCTTTACTACCCACCCTTCTTTCCCCCCCCTGCTTTCTTCTCATTCCCAGATATGGATATGGACCCAGTATCTCTCTATCTAGCTCAGGCTGGCCTTGAATTGTCAACTTTAAGCCTGACACCCATTTTGTACACGCATTTCTTCTTTATTCTTTTTGCTCCACCATGTGTTTTGAATAGATAAGATTCTACCAAAAATGCATCAACCTATCTGCTTACCTTCTCCACTTGATCTCCTTTTCCTGGATGCATATTTTCTATATGCACCCTCCTCATCTCACTTTCCTATATGTACAGCACCAGGAGTTCCAAAAATTCTTTAAATTAAAAAAACATTTATTTCATTATTTTTAATATATTTTAGTTAAAATATAATTATACCATTTCTCCCTTTCCCCTCCTCTCTTCAACTCCTTCCCCTGTCCAGCCACTCTCTGTCAAATTTTATGGCTTCTTTTTCTTTCATTGTTACGTATATAAACACAACTGTACAAATTGCATCTGATGGATGCATTATTTGTTATTTGAGACAGGGTTTCTCTATGTTGCTCTGGCTGTCCTGGAACTTTCTCTGTAGATCAGGCTGGCCTCAAACTCAGAGATCTGCCTGTCTCTCCCTACTGAGTACTGGGATTAAAGGTGTGTTTTAGATTAAAGATGAGGAGTACCTGTCTCTTAGTGAGCTCCTGGGTAGTGAGATTGTATTGGTACATTGTAAATATTTGTCCTTCCTACTGGTTTAATAAAAAGCTGATTGGCCAGAGGCAGACAGGAAGTATGGATGGGGATGCCAGAGTAAGAAAAGTCTGGGAACATCTCAGAGCAAAGCAGCAGAGATGCCAGAGATGCAGAAGAAGAAGAAAGAAGCTGAAATTCTGTTCTGAGACTAAGTAACAAGCAACATGGCTGAACAAGATGGGTTGAGTTAAGATGAAGAAGTTATCAAGCTATATTCCTGGGCCCTGGGTGAACTAGTGTAAAATAAGCATCTGGGTGTTTCTGTGGGACTGCCAGTCTGCCAGTCTGCTGGTCTGCAAGTCCAGGCTACAGGCCTAGACTGGAAAATCTGGGCCAGAAACATAATACAACATTCATGTGCCATACATGCTGCTTGTAACTACTCACAACATTTTCTTTAGTCATCACTTTAGAACCATGTACTAAAGCCATCACTTCACCTTTTGCTTTCTATTCAGAAAAGAAGAATTTGCTTTGGCTTGGGTTTGGCATATTTCCTAGGCTTCATGGCTGTCTGATGATCACCATTAACGACTGATGTTATACCTGCCATCTCTTCCACATCCCTTGGCATGATTCATTTCCATAGGAAGACTGAAAATACAATGTTCCCTTAGGATCTTTTCTAAATATATGGTTGTTTCTCTCAACTTTTCCAGTTTGGATTCATGTCAAGCACAAACAAATACAGTAATACTGACTGAATATGAGTGAAATCTGAGTCTGGAACAGGTATGTCACCAGATACCCAGGTACAAGGAAGAACTCTTACATGGATGCTCTCTGGTACCCAGTTCATCTGAGACAGTGTGGGACCCCAATATCTGTATCATGCTTCTCATCACACTGAAGCTTGAGGGGTACTGCTCTAAAAAGGGAATATAGTCAAATTCTAGGCAACAGATGAAAAGAAGTGACACTGATTACATCTGTCAAAGCTTTGTCTTTCTGACATTTCCCCATCACTTAGGATATTGGTTACCAAGACACCAGGAGAGGAGATGTGTGGAAGACCAAACAGAGTATCAGTTAATATTCTGGAGGCTCATGTAAATCCAAG
Organism: Sigmodon hispidus; assembly: GCA_004025045.1. NCBI lineage: Eukaryota > Metazoa > Chordata > Mammalia > Rodentia > Cricetidae > Sigmodon > Sigmodon hispidus. The sequence continues at coordinate 34,488 of PVIH01009579.1, forward strand.
GCATGGAAGCTTCATAGCCTTGAGAAAGCAGGTGATATGAGATATCTTTCTATACACTATAAATAGCATTAATAAGTAAAAAACTGTTTCAACCTATGATAAGGCATCTTAAAAATAGACAAAAAAAATCATAATGAATTTAAAAAAGCCAGATAGAGACACAATTGAGCTGACCAACAAACAAAATAGAAAAAATAAATAAGCCACAAGCCATGTAACAAGATAGATTAATAAAAATAAGTTAAATTAAAATATAAAGGCTAATTAAAAATATGCCTGAGTTATAGGCCAAACAACATATAATTAATATAACTGCCTGAGTCATTTTAAGGTGCTAAACAGCAACAAATAGTTCTAGACCCTGAGACTAGGCCAGGCCAAAAACTTCTACTATAAATGGCACCCAATGTGGGGCTCCAGATATTGTAGGAATTATTTGTTGGCAATTAATTATATAAAGCATTAATATTTACTAAGGGGTTTATAAATATTTACTGATAAAAACTGAACAGTAAGGTAATTTTTGCAAAGTTCAACTGTCTTACACAGTGACTGTGTCAATCTTCTTTCTGGGAACCTAGGAACAAACAGAAAGGGCAGGCAGCATGCAACCGAGTTCTCAATGGGGGCTGGGTATGCCCCATCTAGGATCCTAAGACCCCAAAAATATGCTTCTAGGTCTTCCTCAATGCCTGAATTTCACCATAGCTTCCTTCTACCCATATCTAGAAAGTGTCACCAGCGTACAATGGCTATTATAGCAAGGAAAGAGTTTTCTTTTCTTTCCTGTTCCACTATTGTTGTCAAAATGATGAGATTGTGTAAAATTTTACAGGCATTTTTTTCTTATCAATTACATTTTTCTTTCATATAAGCAACTCAAATTTCTTTTAATGGTAACAAAGTATCTATGAAATAGCTGATCCTTATACATCTAAATGTGTCCCTTCTGACTTAGTATTTTTCCTCCAAAGGCCACCATGCTAACAGTGACAAGGAACAAATTTCTCTGTCCTGGGAAAGAGACCTAGCACTATGAGATGGCTGGGACCTGTGTCTTGACTTTCCATTGCCTTGCTTATTTTTGCAGCCACTGAGTGTAACACAAAGTTACCCATACTTAATTCATTAAACTCCTAAGTTTGAATCTATTCTTTATGGAAGTTACAAAATGCCTGTAAGACTAAAATAAAACATCCAACAATGATGCCTTGCCAATGTTTCATTCCCACTAAAGTTTTGATTTTAAGGTTATTCTAATAGCAAAGGGACATTCTACTAGCATTAAATGGAAGGCAATGATGGTGCACAGAGCCATGCCATGTGACACAGAACACCTGGAAAAAGAGATAGATCTGTATCTTGACCTCAGGCCATAGTCAGATCATTCAAGAACCCATGCCCTTGATCTGATGTACCATACTTTCCATAGATCTTTTTATTTTTAATTTAAGATAATTTAATTTAACTAAAGATAACTCTGAAAATCATGTAATTTAGTTAATGTTATTTGGAAAACTAAATATGTATTATTGGAAAGGATGCTATTTTGTAAAATTAAACCAATAGACAGGACAACCCCTATCACATTTGAGCCAATAGCTTTCTTGAGTTTCATTACTAATATTGTAATATGATAATAAAAGCTGGTATCTGGCGTGTCTTTTCTTCTATTAAATAGCTTGCTTTATTTGTTGTTCTGTTTTATATTTTTTTTTCTTGCCATCATAGGTTTGATTCTGGTAAACTCGATTGAAATTCATTATGTTTGTATTTTAACTTTATTAAAGCATTAATTTTATCCATAGATCTCCTTTATGTTCTTTTGGAAGATTAACTACTGGGCTTAATCCTTTTGTCCAACTTAATCTTTTAACAATGTTATTTTGTATTTTCATCACGAAGACAGTTTCATTGTTACTTTTTTCTTCCACACTCAGAAAACAATGGAACTTCTTCAAGTATACTGCTTAGTAAATCAGATCTTACTTGTGTATTTGTTTAAATTTTCCTTTTAATTCAAACTGCCGGCTTTTTTTAAAAAAAAAAAAAATTAAAGCTTAATTTTCATTAGACCAAGATATTAGGCCACAGATGAGTAAAGAAGCTTAAAATTATACATATACAGTCCATGGCTTAAAAAGACCCTAGCCAGGCACATAGCCCATATGTATATTATACATCATTTTCATTTCTATGACAGTGGGAGAAGAATTAACTGTTAGAAAAACAAACTAAAATATTTATGATAGTGTTTGACATGTCAGATAAAGTCTCACCTCCTTTGTAGATGCTGACATAGTTCCTGTACCCAGACTGAAGCCTTGATGATGCTGAGATGGTTCCTGTCCTCAGACTGAAGCAGTGATGATGCTGAGATGGTTCCTGTCCTCAGACTGAAGCAGTAGTGTACTTCTTAGACCCTTGGTGCACATTAGGTTGACATTGTTGGCATTTCTTCAACTTGGTGACATGCCTCCTACAGGTATGTCCTTGGACAGTGACTAAACTCTCACTACACTCAATTGTAGCAGATAGAGCTCTTCATTCCCTCAACAAGACTCCTAAGTTGTTGTCTGACTTGGAGTTTCCTCTTGCCATGATCTACTTCCTTGCCCTAATCAATCTGCCTCAAATGATCTAAGATTCCTCTGCTTCTCTATTCTTTATTCATACACTGAGTGCCTGTAACACTCACATCATGATGGTTATTTTTCTGTAAGTCCATACAGCACTGCACGCTAAGAATAATAAAATTATAGATTAAAACAATTATTATATACTCATAAGCACATGGACCTATTCCCACACTGTAGTATAAAGTCCATTTCAATAAATATAATGTAGCCTTATTAATATTCAAAGAGTGAATGTTCTTCAAACACATAGATCTATATGTCTAGTTTAAAGCTCACCATGTATTGAAACATTATTTTAAATTTTTGAAGAAGAGTTTTTTTTAGAGTAATTCCTAGGACTTTGCATATGGAGTGCATGTTCAGTACTTAAATGCCAATTCAAATAGATGAACTAATTGACCACATGGTTTGTGAGCTTTCTGTGCTCATGTAGAGGCTATGGAATGGTGGCATTTTAATACACAACCTGCTGCAAGGTACACTATTGATTCTGTGTCTTAAGCTTACTGTGGTGTGCCAAAGCCACACAGCCCTGGGACTGCTTATAGAAAATGCTTCCAAAAGATAGCACATGTTTCTCCCTGTACTGAGGACTCATCATCAGCCTGGCTGAGAGCCTCTCAGGGACATACTGCAGCATCATGCACTTAAAGGTGTCAGGTCCGAATACTCTCCTGCCCTTCGTTCCCATCTCTCCTATCATAGCCACTCACTCACAGAACGTTTGTATCACTAATTTGGATGTGTTGTCTGTTTCTCAGAGAACCAACCCTTAGTTGTTATCTCATTCGAATACTTTAAAAGTCAATCTAAGCATGATATTTTAGAAAGAAAGTCTATGAGCTAAGTTGAGAATGATGTTTTAATTAGAAAGCAATTATTTTTATTGTCAAATTGCATACCATTTCTTCCCAAATATTTAGTGCTTAGAAAGTGTCACAAACATTTAAGGGCTTTGAACCAGGAAATTTATCCTCATTGTAATAACTATCCAAAAATCCCTCAAAGAAAAACTCAAGAGAACTGATGTACCTTGGGATGCCACTTATGTATATATGCCATTAAAAGATGATATATTTGACAATTGTAAATGCTTCTAAAGGTAAAATAATTTTTCTTTAATGCATAGCTCAAGGTATTAAATATGTATCACACCTAAATCTATAGTAAGAGGGAATTGAAAAGAGATGTCAAAACTTCTTCCTGTGTAAACATTTTCCTACTCTGAGTGGGCTACAGATGTTGAGTCTGTGCATTGTCACGTGGATCCAGGGCATCTTCTTGTGGGGGTGTCTAATACTGAGCTGTTCTCCTCTGGAAAGGCTTGTACTAATGCTATAGAAATGAACAGGGAAGAGCAGAAAAGCAGAGTGGTGTCAGCTCATAAATTATGACAATTGATTCAGAAAGGGCCATCCCAAGGGGAGCCAGAGAGCTAATAACCACTGCCAGCTTCATTTAATGTAACTGCCAAATATAAGAAATAATTTTTAACTTCATTTTGTCAGAAAAATTGCTTTAAGAAATAAACATTCGTAAGAAAGAATTTTAAAATGCTTTAATACTTTCACAATTAAAATAAGTTTTTATTCAGGCAATTCCATAAAGAGCTGTATGTATTGGTTGAGGCAAAATAAAGCAGTTCATTTTGTTATCTATTGCATGGCTTCTAGTTGATATTTCATGAAAATCCAGAGCCAAATATTGGGGAAAAGCTACAATATCAGAGAGAGGAAGTAGACCACAATCAATTCTTACCCAGCCAACTTCTGAGGCAGAACAGGGTAAATACTATCTTCAAGAGTTTTCTGCCTGGCTGGTCACTCCTACAGAATGCCTGAATATCTGCCTATGCCTACCTTAATTATTTTCTCTGCCCAGTTGTTTCACTTCTGGGTGCAACTCTGCACCATAATCCTACAGTTAGGATTAAAAGTGTGAGCTAGTACTGTTTGGTTGTTAGGCCTTGAATTCATAGAAATACAGAATGGGATTAAAGGCTTGGGTCACCTCTTTGTCACTCCTGTACTGGAATTAAAGGCATGAGTTACCACTCTCTGACCTTTATGGCTTGACCGTGGGTGATTCTGTCCTCTGATATTCCAGGTTGATTTTATTAAATATAAAATATATCACCACACTATTAAATATGTTGACACATGCTAGGAGATTTCAGTATTAGGCAGTCAGATGTAACTACCCTGAAAGGCCTGCATTCATTTCTTTTTTAAAAAAAAGTGTCTGGGTATTATGGTAGGGATTGCAAGATTGATATCTCACCCTGAATTCAGTGGGTAAAAACACCTTTAAAATATATTAAGTCACTTTTGTAAATTTTGTTTTAGAACAAATGATTCTGTGTAAGACCTAGGGGAAATGGATGATGGAAATTTAAGTTCAAAGTCTAAAGCTTGGACTGAGATGCTCATTAATTGTATATATCTAGTGCTTCAGAGAACATTCAGAAAACTCTGACAATAAATATAATGGTGATTCTGAGCAAGTAATTTAAACAAGAGGAAATAAAGAAAACTTTTACTGTGCTTAAAATGGTTGGTTTTATGAAATGATGGAGGAGTTTGAATATGACCCTGGGAAGGCAAAGTGAATTATGAAAGGGACTCCAAGCAGCAGATGGATAGCACTGAATGTTATTATTGTGGTACAAAGTGTCAGCAAACCTATAACCTGCCAGAAGCCCCAGAGAAGCCCCCTTAGCTGGGTATACAGTCCTAAGCAGAAGTTCAAGAAATAAAATAGAGCTTTCCAAGTGTGGCTCATTTCTTGGGTGCTAAGAGATAGAGAATTCCCATTTTCTTTATCCCACTGTGATACAATGCAGCAGCACTGCTGATTTTTAATGCTTACAGTTTTTAATATACTTTTTCAAAAAGCAGAGTCATGGTGATTCAAATTTTGTTAAGAAAAAAATGATAGCAATTTAAGTTTCCTGTAAGAATTATAGTCAGCATCAGCTGAGCTGAAACAAGATGTGAGGACTATTCCCTCTCTCCTTTACTCTCGTCCATTCATGATGGGTCAGAAGTCAAGCAGAAGTGACTTAATTCAGCATGGTGACAGTTCCATGCTGACTATGTAGGTTAATCACTATATGGAGAACACAGCAGAGAAAGTGCACTGAGTGTCCCAGTACTTGCTCTAGAGCTGGCCTATAGATGCTAAACCTCAATCAGCATCTGTCTCCCTAGGAAAAGGGTAAATTTCCCCATTGAAAGCATCATCTACTATTTATGCCATGACCAAGGGACTTCAAAACCTTCTAGGCTACCCAGTGTCAACAGTCCCTAGGAGGGTCCCTTACCTCTGAACTTGTGGGACTCATCATTTCACTTCCATTATTCTGAAAAACTGTTCTGAGCAATTATTGGCTGGCTTTCTTGGAGCACTCACTAATCAGCCGACTTTACCAGTGATAATCACTGCACTCAGTCTGTGCCTGAGTGGAAAATCGCAGTACTCCAGCCTTATTCTCTCATTGCTGGCAAGTCCAAAGTTGTGCTCCTTGGTAGCTGGGCTTTTACCCTGACAGGGGTGATGTTTTCAGTTCATTATCTTGAACAGCAGGGATTCTGAATTCTGTCTTAAAAAGTAGGTCATCGTTGAGGACATAGGAGGGCACTACAAAGAAAAAAAAATCCATCTGGCTAGTGATAAAGTAGCCATGTAACCACTGACTGCACATGAATGTGTATTGAAATGGGTTACTAAAAATTTTCACATGCTGATAGTTATAAATGATGTAATATTTATATATTTTAAGGGTTCTAATTATTTGATCATTTTATCAACAATAAAATTGGCTTCACTGGCATATTTACAACACTTATAGTCTTGCGATTGCCACCAGAATCAAGATAAGTAAAAGTCTCTCATCTCTCAAATTCCTCTGTGCTCACAATTTGCAAGTAAGCCATATTTTAGTCCCCAACTTGCTTGTAAACACTGTGCCATTCTGTATCCCTAACACTGAGCCTTTTCTAGAATGACATGTTAAAATCTGGATGTTTTTATTTATCAAAATTCAGCTGCTGATTTTCAAAACTTCTATGCAATAACTATTCCTTGAGCATGAGCATAGCATCTGTGCTATGACTTCGGCATTGAGTGTCTCCAATATCTATGCATTAAATATACTTGGACACGATGAGAGCCTAATGTAAATTAAAGGAAATTTTAAGAGGTGGTAGGCTTTATTGGAGGACCTTAGGTTACTGGAGGCATTCCACTAACGGGAACAGTGGAATCCTTACTTTCTTCTAGACCCTTTTACTCCCTATTTCCCATCAGGTCCTAAAAGCAATGAGCCCACTTACTCATCGTATGGAACTTCTAAATCCTGAACTACAGTAAACCCTCTTCATACATTTGTTATCTTGGGAATTTGTTCTAGTGACAGAAAGGTGACTAATAAAGTCTAAGAATAAAGTAAGTTCCCCTCCTCTGGACTTCTGTCCTAGAGAATCAATCTACAAAGAAGAACTCTGAACTTATATGATTGTTCTGCTTGCCCACATTGTTTTCCTTTGGGGGTGGAAGATAGCTGGCAGGCTATACAGCTGCAACCAGGAAATGGCATAGGCATAAAAAGCTAATGACAAGCATTTTTGAGTTCAAATACAATTAATTCTCTTTGACTTCTAGCTACACATAAAAGCAAAGCTTCATCTAAAACAAAAATCAAATATAGGGACCGTTATATTAAATTTTAATATCAAATAAACATAAATTATTAATGCACAAAATAAGCCAAACCCTGCTATGATTCATCTTTAAGCATGTGATGCGGTTACTTAGGGAAACACTACAGCATCTGAGTAATCTTAGAAATCCAAGAACATTATGATTGATCAAAGCACATAGGCTTGTGCCTCCCTCTTCTCTTCCAAGACTTAAACTCTCATACAGAATCAGGAAGAATATCTAATGTACATTGGTTTTGGAACAGGACATGAGGCTGGCTGTCACTATGAAATGTATTTGTATAAGAATGAGAGTCATGGAGTTCTGCATAAGATGCCTTGGCTTCTTTAAGACACAGGAAATGGAAACCTCATGTTTAACTTAGTTATTCAGAATTGTTGTTCTTGTTTCAGGGATGTCAGTCACGAGTCATTTTAGATTACACTAGATTCCCTGTGATATCATCTTTCCCGGCCTCTCCTAAAAAGAAAGGAATGTAAATGCCATGGGATTCCTACCTATCACCATAGTAGTCAAGGTCAATAGACCACATACAAACCTCTGATGCTCTCTGGGGTCAGCAATGATGCTATGTGCTGGAGGAATCAAATACAATGTGACCAGATTGATAGCAAGCATGGCCAATCAGGGTTGCAAAGTCAGCACTGAATCTCGGAATTAAAATGTGTGAAAAGGCCATGAACATTCACAGAGACCTGAGAAATTCTCATGTAGAAGCTGAGGCTGTGATGTAGTAGAAACCAGGAAATGCTGGTGAAGGCAATAGACATGGGTTGAGGACTGGGCTGACAGGATGCAGCTAAGCCACACGGTCATGGAGCAGCAGAACCATGGCAAGCAGTTAACAGAAGATGGAGTTCATAGGCATTAGCCATATTCCTACTCGCATTATTGAGACAACTTGACTGAGTCGCTCTAGTCTTTGAATCAAAGATTTAGATTTTATTTTAACAAAAACTAATAGCAGGCTATCCTAACTGATGAAAGCATGTGTTAGAGGCCCCTGGATAGAAATGAAAATGATTCTGTGGCAGTGAAGACAACCATACTTTCAGTGCTAAGTATCTATAGAATAGAAACATGAATTGATAAAATGTTAATGAATAACAATGAGGACAGGAATGTTCTAAATAAATAACTTTCTTTAAAATTCAGAGCATAAGCAACAAGCCATGTTAACAATTACTGATAGACTGTTTTCAAGTGGAATTCCAGAGAAAGCTGCTTCAAATAAAACATATTCATAATGTGTAGTCAGAAATTTCTGGCCCAGTCTAGCCCTGAGGTCCAGACCTGTAGTCCCACAGTCTTTTAGTCCTAAATAATAACACAAAGGTTTATATTACTTACAAACTGTTTGGCCTATGGCTCATGCTTGTTAGCAACTAGCTCTTACAGCTTAACTCAAGCCATTTTGATTAATCTATGTATTGCCCTGTGGCTCTGTGACTTTACCGGTGCCCCATTATGTCCTGCTTTCTGGGAAGCAGCCTGCAGCTCCTCCAGACTTTGCTCTTCTTTCTTTTTATCTCTGCTTGGATTTCTTGCCTGCCCCCAAGCTGGCTTGCCATAGGCCAAACAGCCTCTTTATTAACAAAAGGCAATAAAGCACATTTACATCATACAGAAGGACATTCCACATCAGTGATGAGCACATTTGTGGGAATCCCCAACATTCCTTTCACCTTTTTCTGATAAAATGTTCCCTTGTTCCCACAACTCTGTGGATGCTCATGTTTCTTACATACAGTGGTGAACCTATACACTTCTTTTATATGAAGGGAATAATGATAAGGAATTGGTTCATATATTTCAAAGTGCTGACATACTTTTTAAAAGAGAAATATTTTCATCCCATGGTCGTTTGAATTCAAGAATGCAGAGCACAGCCTTATTCCTCACTCTAAAACACTTTATTTTACCATGTTTCATTTTCTCATTCCTATTTCAGAGTATACATTGCATAATACACATTCTATGTATGTCCTGAATATATTTCCTTTAGTTACAGCACTATTCACAATCTGTGTTTGACAGTTATTGCAGTGTTTACACATGGCCTCTTCTACCTTTTACCTGTTAAGTCTTTACAAACCATGAACACACACATCTTATTAGAAGATACGATGTACCTATATGTAGGTAGACCTTTGATACTTCCTGCTACATCTTCTTGCCCTAGACATTCTACTCTACAAGGTATAGGTTCATGTTGGTTAGAGGAGTTATCAGTGCTTTAATTACAAAAAACCCAAAAAAGCTAATATCCATATCAGAAACAATAGTTTACAAATAATTAAAGTTATAAAATAACCTTGTTTTAGAGAGAAAGATGCATGCATAAGTAGATAATCCCCCCTTTTTTAAAAAGAAAAATATATAATAGACAACTAAAAACAAGCAATTGCAAAAGGAGCAGAGGACCTGCTGATTATTGAAGAAAGCATTAGGACCCATCATAGTATGAGGACTGGGAAATAAAGGAAATAGGAGAGAAGCCATGAGCCTTATGGACCATAGATACTCTGGGACTGGACCAGTCAACATCAAAGACTGCCTAGCTTCAGGCAAACTGTCAAAACCTGACCCTACACTTCTAAAGCATCAAATCACACTTACAGCAGTCCTCTGGAGCTTCACAACAATGTCATAGGAATTGGCTTAAGAAAGAGAAATCTATTTTCTGAGTCTTAAAAGCTGGAAGTCCATAATCAGCATTCTGGCCACTTTGGTTTCTGGCCAGGGTTGCTCTGTCTTTTACTATGCCCTCTGGGTGTTTTCCTCAGAGTAGGCACACTGGGTAAGAAAAGAGCGGCAAATTTCACTGTCTCCTCTGGGTGAGCTTCTCTCCAGTGAGTTAGGAAGGTCATGTCACTGTCATGGTCACTCTTCGTTTTATAAAGGTACTCTTCCTGGAGAGTCCAGCCACATACAGAGCAGCCTATTCACTGAAGACTGGAAAAATGGCTCCGAGCTCTCCCTGTCTTGCAGAGGATCCAAATTTGACCCTTCTCTCCACAGACGCTTTCACTCATGTGCATATATCATCACCCCACAGATATAAAAAACATATATGATAGATCTTCTAAAAACTGAAAAGTGTATTTTACTAAGAAATGGAAGAGGAGATGATCTTTATTCTTCCTTTCTATTCCATTTTACACTAATAAAAATTAAAAAATTCTAAGTCTGTGGAGACAGTCTTAAAAATATTTCTGTAGTAAAGAAAACCTAAATTGGGAAAGACGTGTTCTCATTTCTCATGAAAGATTTTATTTCAGTTGAAACAAGGGGTTATATGATCTTATTGTTGACATGTTGACTGTATAATTTTATGGAGCTAAAATTTTGAAACCACATAAAAATTCTGCATAATTATAGTTGATTGTGTTTATTATTACAGAAATGTTATGTCAATAAATGTAATAAAATAATAACTCAATAATGGTAAAAGGGCTTCTTAGACACATATCATTAAATGTGGCAAAGGAAGGCATTATTTGGCTACATCTCTAGAATAGAAAATCAGATTCAATTATCCTAGATGGCAAATTGCTGCCAGGTCCCTGGTTGTTCTTCCTAGGGTATGGTGACATGACTTTTTATTTGAATCCCTCATCATCAACTAATATTTAAGCAACTGTTTAAAATGATTAACAATAATAATGTGAGTTAACTTAATTTTACCTATAGTTGAAGCATAATTTGCTGCTTTCTATTACTGTGCAACTTATGAAGCATTAGAGATATTACCCTAAGAAGAGAAAGGAACAATGCTGGGAAGATGGGCAGTCCTTTGCATGTGATGCATTGTGATGTGGAAGCTTTGGCCACTCCTACTCTTAAAAGGCATGTTTTAGAATACCACAGTACTTTTGTATTTCTTCTTCTTTTTTTAACCTTTGGTTTCTGGCATAGAAGTAACCTATTTACTTCTGTGTCTTCTACCAGAGAAAAAGTTAAACCCCTTCCTCAGAGTATGTGTCTCTTGTTTACTGGCATTCTCATGTCATGGCAAGAATCACCAACGTGTTGAATGAAGAAATAGAACCACAAGAGAACACTAAGCCCAAAAGATAGGAAAAGAATTATAGGGCAAAGGTTTACAAGGGAAAATTGTACATGTCACAGTTGGTGCACTCCACTGTGACAGGTTAAAAGCCGGGACTCTGGGTTTCCCTGTGATTAAAAGGATAGCCTTCTTTAAATGAGACCCTCACATTGACACTGTTTTGTGCTTCTTGTTTGGCTAGTCCAAGAGATGTTCTCACAGTAGACAAAAACCACATTTATTGATAGACGACTCAGACACATTTTCACAATAAATTTCCTGGCCCACTGGACAATCATCCAATATAACTAAAAGGACTCCATGTTATCTAGTGTGAACTAAAACTTACTGAAGGTTAACCTTCTCTTCTCTTTAAATGTTACACCTCCTTGTTCTCTTACTGTTCTCCTTTTTAAATATACATACAAACATTTATTTTATGTACATGAATATTTTGCCTTTATGTATGGGCATCACATGTGTGCCTGGTGCCTGAGAAGGTCATAAGAAAATATGGGATACTCTGAAATTAGAATTAGGGTTATGAACCACAGTGAGAGTTCTGGGAACAGAACAGCAGGTGCTCTTAAACACTGAGTCATCTTTCCAGCCCTGGTCTCATTTTCCTTTCATCTTGCTGTGATAAAATTCTATCATAAAAGCATCTTAAGGGAGAAGGGGATTATTTTAGCTCATAGTTCCAGAAGGCAATCCATTATCATTGGGGTGTTAAGGCAACAGGAGGGTGATGCAGCTGGCTCCATCACATCCATACTGGAGAAGGCAAGAATAGTGACTGCACACTGTTGCTCAGTCCAGGATCATGGCAATGGTGTGCCTACAATGGGTGGTTTTGTCCACAACACTGTAAACAAGATAACATGACACCAAGATGACCAGGGGCCCATCTTTTGGATGATTCTAGATTCTATCGAGCTGACAATTAATGCTAACCATTGGCCCAGTGAATTCTTTTTTTCCACTTATTTTAAAAGTTATTTACCTAGACATAAAAAGCTAAAAATCTCATTTGTTGATTTCCTTGAATATATCTGCTAAAATATCTCACACTCACAGTATAAGTTCATTGGAGTTAGAATACAGACCATTTTAACATAGAGAGAGAGACAGAGAGGGAGAGAGAGACAGAAACACAGAGAGTCTCTAACAATCTCATCTTTTAAAAACTGAATGTGAAAACGTAAGTGTAGGTATAGGAGATTAACTACAGAACAAAATAAATCTTGGGATCTTTATTTGTGGCTAAGTCTTTGAAAAGTTTACTCATAATTGGCCAGAGAATAGGAATTATTTAATCATTTATTCTACAAGTATTGTATTAGTCCCCAATTTCAACTTGGCAGGCACTCACCTTGAAAGGACAGCCTAGATATGGTCCCTCATTCCTCACAGTAGCAGAAGAGATTTTGTTTGTTTCTTTTTCCAGAAAACTCAGTGCTATGTAATGCATGTCATGATAATAACAGTAGAAAAGGAAGTCCTATGAAGTGAAGAATAAGCTGGCTTGGGTCCTGAAGACCTATGAAAGGCCAAGATGAGGGAACTAAGTTCCTCAGTTTGGTGGTACAGAGTAGCAAAGGAAGTGATCTTCACATCTTCAAGTTTCCAATATCTTATTCTCTCAAAGAACTCCCACTCAAGATGGGAAAAAGGCTATTGGAATCAGCTTGGGTGATGTGTTTATACCAGCCAGCTTCAACTCATCCAGGACAGTCTGGCCAGCCGCCGTCTATACCTCTTGGTACTCTAGAAGCTGTCAGAGCTGCATGACAGTTTTGGTAGAGAAGTACATAGGGAGCAATGTCAGCACAGCAGGTGGATTTCATTCCCTCATATCCAAATGTGTTCTTGCATAGAGTAGAGGTAGACCTTCCCAGGAGACTGACAGCCAGAGACATCCAGGTTTGAGCATTCCCTCAAGATTTTACATTCAGTTGAACACATGGAAGTTTTCATGAGAGAGTTTGAGACCATATTTATATTAGGTGTTGTTCTTGCAAACCCTTCATTCAAACTCTAGGCTTCTGGGAGAAAACAAGTGTTCAGCATGAATGATTTTATCACTAGCCTAGTCTCTGAGCATCTAAGTGAGAACAGTTCCAACTTTATATTTCCAGACAATGGCAGACATTGCCAGTGGGCTTTTCAGAAGAGAACACAGGCCTGCTGTGGGAAATATTTTATACACACAGGGCCACCTCAAATGCCCTAACCTCATTTCTAATAGGAAACAAGCCACATTTACATCTACACTGTGGGGTGCAGTGAATATCCTGTGTGATATTTAGCTACAGGCAATACATGTGTCTCTTATTTGTGTAGTTGATTTGATCACTTTAACACAGTTTATTTTCCTTGAATATCAAGTGTCTTTTTAACATAAGCCATCAACTGTACAGCAGCCTTTTTCTGCACATGACTATGGGTGGAGCTTTTTCTTTGATATCTCCAGATCTTCTATGGGACTCCTTTGGCCATTGTGACACTTAAACATTCAGACCACAGGGTCATTGTGAACAGGCTTTTAAGGGACATTGCTTATTTAGCACATCAGTGACTCCTCAGTGTCTGAATGGGAGGCAGGCCAAGATCAAGTCCTGTGCCAAGTGGAAATGAGTGGATAGAGTAATCCAGTCTAGAGTATGGTGCTCCAGTCTAGCATGTAATGCTCCAGTCTAGAGTGTGATTCTTCACTCTAGAGTGTGATGCTCCAGGTTAAAGTGTGATGCTCTAGCCTAGAGTGTGATGCTTCACTCTAGAGTGTTATGCTCCCTTCCAGAGTGTGGTATTCCAGTCTAGAGTGTGATGCTCCCATTAAAAGTGTGATTCTCCAGTCTAGAATGTGGTACTCCAGTCTAAAGTGTGATCCAGTCTAAAAGGTAATGCTCTAGTCTAGAATGCAGTGCTCCAATATAGAGTGTAGTGCTCTAGTCTAGAGTGCAGTAATGTAGATTCCTTCCTGTGGTAGGATGCCTTTCACTCATGAGGAGGCCTGCTTTCTTTACTTTGCTCTGCTGTGCTCTTACCTTCATTTCCTGTATTCTTTTTTTTGAGTCCCTGAACCAAGGTCTCAACTCCCACTCAGAAGCACCCTTGGAAACCCTCCATCTTGTGGTCGTGGGCTGTATTCATGGTGCAAGTGCAGCTCTACCTTTTATAGGTCATTAACATTCTGAAGTGTGAAAGAATCTAAGTATAAAGAAAGCTGACCCTTAATAAGCCTTTGCCTGGAACATAATCTGCAAGCAAAGTCCTCACTTCCATGTTCTACAACTTGTGAAAAGAAAGGAAGAAATAAGACAACAGAGGAAAAAAACCTTCCTTCACAGCACCTAGGAATCAGCATCTCCTCTGTACCCACTGAGCACACTGCTTGATGTCTGGGCACAGTCACTGCTGTGGTATAATGTTCATGCTCTCAATACTACAGAAGTTATGTACAACTTCCACTTGGGGTGGCCAGCTTCCAGCCTGGACCACCTCCGGTATTACCTGGGCATTTTTCTCTGGCAACAGGCCTTAGCTTGAGTAATCGTGATTTCAGATTATATTTAAAATGCCAATTATTAAGTCTGAACTGTATAAGAGCTTCTCCAAATACATGTGGAATTACTTTTACAAGAAACCCAAAGGAAACTAGTTTTGTGCATCTTCAAGCAAAATGAAATTTCTAACTGTTTCTGCTGTTTTTCTTCAACTTACCAGGCATCTGAATGTCATCATGTCTGAAAAAATTACCTGGCTACAATTGAGTAATCATTTCAAAAGTTATCTTGCAAAACTTTTCAGGCTGTGAAAAATATGCTGCCATTTTGCCCTGAATTATACTTAATCATCTTCTCTATGAAGATGAGTACTTATGCATAGGAAAAGAAATGAAGACTTAGAAATCTCCTTACACTCCCCATACTGTCTATATATTAAAGTGAAATCTTGACATACATATTTGTGTACTGCTTCTATATTAATATGAAATATTTAGGTTGTGTTTTTTCTTTTTTTTAAATAATTCATTGTTTAAATAAATAGTCATATTTTTTATTCGTGTATATCCTTGGTCAAGCTGTCTTCCCCCTATTATCCCTTCCAGTCACTCTCTCTTCTCCACATCTCTTTATCTCCTCCTCAGCAAGGGCAGGAGGTCCCAAGGTTCCAATATGGCTTAGTTCAGCATCCACTCCTGGCAGATCCAGTTTCCTCCCCCCAACATCAGAACTGAGTCAGGTGTTTCTCTGGAGGGAGTGGGATCCAAGGTGCAGTCTAAGGTGTTTCAGATCCCAAGCTGTTCAGTGGTTGTGGTTTGAAGCTTGGACATGTTTTCCTTTTTGCTTTCTTGTTTAGAGTCCACTAATGAGTGAGTACATCCCTTGCTTATCTTTCTGGGTTTGTGATACCTTGCTCAGGAGGATATTCTCCAAATCCATCTATTTGCCTGCAAATTTCAGGATATCATTTTTTCTAACTGCTGAGCAGTATTCCATTGTGTAGATGTACCACAGTTTGTTAATCCATTCTTCAGTTGAGGGGCATCTAGGTTGTTTACAGGTTCTTGCTATTATGAATAATGCTGCTATGAACATAGCTGAGCTAATGCCTTTGGAGTGTGACTGTGCATCTTTAGGGTATACACCCAGAAGTGGTATTGCTGGTCCTTGGGGAGATGTGATTCTCAGTTTTCTGAGAAACTGCCATACTGCATTTCAAAGTGGCTGAACAAGCTTACATTCCCACCAACAATGGAGGAATGTTCCCCTTGTTCTGTACCCTCTTCAGCATAGGCTGTCATCTGTGTCTTTTATCTTAGCCAATTTGACAGGTGTAAGGTGGTATCTCATAGTTGTTTTGATTTGCATTTCTCTGATGGCTAAAGAAGTTGAACACTTTTTCAAGTGCCCTTCAGCCATTCATAATTCTTCTGCTGAGAATTCTCATTTTAGCTCTAAACCCCAATTTTTGATTGGGTTATTCAAGGTTTTGGGCTCTAGTTTGTTGAGTTCTCTGCATATTTTAGAGATCAGTCCTCTATCACCTGTAGGGTTTGTAAAAATCTTTTCCCATTCTGTAGGCTGTCGTTTTGTCCTATTGACTGTGTCCTTGGTTTTACAGAAGCTTCTCAGTTCCAGGAGGTCCCACCCACTTACTGATTGTTGTTCTTAGTGTCTGTGCCACTGGTGTTATATTTAGGAAGTGGTTACCTGTGCCAATTCGTTGGAGGGTATTTCCCACTTTCTTTTCTATCAAGTACAGAGTAGTTGGGTTTATGTTGAGGTCTTTGATCCACTTGGATTTGAGTTTTGTGCAGGGTGACAGGCTTTGATCTATTTGCGTTTTTTTTTACACACTTCCATCCAGCTATGCCAAAACCATTTGTTAAAGGTACTATCTTTTTTCCATTGAATATTTTGGGCCTCTTTGTCAAAGATCAGGTGTTCATAGGTTTATGGGTTAATGCCTGGATGCTCAATTCTATTCCACTGGTCCACATGTCTGTTTTTATGCCAGTACCAGGTTGTTTTTATTTCTGTAGCTCTATAATATAACTTGAAGTCTGGGATGGTGAAGCCTCCTGAGGTTCTTTTGTTGAGTAAAATTGTTTTGGCAATCCTGGTTTCCTGTTATTCCAAGTGAAATTGAGTATTGTTCTTTTAAGGTTCATAAAATACTGTGTTGGGATTTTGATGGGAAGTGCATTGAATCTATAGATTGCTTTCGGTAGGATTCCCATTTTTACTATGTTGATCATCCCTATCCAGGAACATGGGAGTTCTTTCCATTTTCTGATATCTCCTTTAATTTCTTTCTTCAATGATTTAAAGTTTTTGTCAAATAGATCTGTTATTTCTTTGGCCATCATTAATCCAAGGTATTTAATGCTATTTGCACCCCCCACCTCTCTGCCCCGTTCTCCAGTGGATCACCTAGATCTCCTCCTCCAACACTTATTTGCCCCACTCATTGCTCTATCTAAGCATCCAAACCAGCAGGCATTCCATGAGAACCTGCAGGCTACTACAGCCAGCTAAAAAGGTGGCCTGACTGCAGACCTTCGCCTCTTCCTCAGCTCCCACCTGCTGTAAAGGCTCAACTCCAGTCTCTTATCCAATGGATCACACAGATCTTCCCCTCCAAACATCCCTTGCCTCATTCATTGTTTTACCCCAGCCCCCAACACCAAGAGACATTCCCTGGGATCTTGCAGATGGCTTCCCAGTGAAGTGGTTGGGATAAATGCAGACCTTCCCCTCTCCCCACACTCCTACAAGTCAATACCTTCTTCTTATTCCCAGCTCAGACCTCCTGCTGCAGCCTCTCCTCACTTGCTGACCACATTCCCAGAGGGCTAAGCAGATCCTGGAGGAGCAGTGTTTTCCTTGCTCCTATGGAGGCCTTCAGTTTCCCAACCCCTAGCGTACTGCCATTCTTGAGTGACAGCTCCTAACACCTGAAAATACAGTTCATCTCGAACCTCCAGTGACCATATATATCAAAATCCCAGAGTATTTTCTACCAAGCAACACACAGCCATAGACTCTCCTAAGAACCAGAGAGGGCAAGGGAAACCGAGGGACAAAACACACACAACAAAGAAAAGACCGGATAGCTGTACTTGGAATTATAATTTTCCCAAATTCAAAAGGCTAGATACCACCACCACCAACAACAACAAACCATAATAGTAGCAGGACAATATGTCTCCACCATAGCCCAGTGATCTTACCAGAACAGGTCCTAGTATTGTAACCTAAGCTGAAGCATAAGACAAAGAAAAGCCTTACAGCAGCCTTACTTAAGAAATAAATAAACATCATTAAGAAATTATGGAAACACAAGTGAAGACTGAAGAACAGGAATAAAAGTGCTCAGCACCTGAAAATGGAAGCAGAGTTAATAAAGAAAGCCCAAGCGGAATGGAAGAGAGAATAGAAATCTAGGAACTTGAATAAGAATCTAAGAGTCAAGCCTCACTCTTATAACTCACGAGGAGGAAGAGAGAATCTCAGGCATTGAGGACATGATAGAAGAAATGTGTAACTC
Source organism: Sigmodon hispidus (assembly GCA_004025045.1). Lineage (NCBI taxonomy): Eukaryota > Metazoa > Chordata > Mammalia > Rodentia > Cricetidae > Sigmodon > Sigmodon hispidus. The sequence continues at coordinate 52,956 of PVIH01009579.1, forward strand.
AAAGTCAAAGAAAATATTAAATATATAAAATCCTTTTCCAGTACAAAGCATTCAGGAAATCTGGGATGTTATGAAAAGACAAAACCTAAGAATAATAGAAATAGAAGAAAGAAAATAAACCAGTGTGAGAGGCACAGCAAACATTTTCTTTTTTTTTTTTTTACTTCCATACACTTAGGTGCTTTGATATTTATTTCTTACAGAAAATAAATTCTATAGACATTGTATATATCAGAATCAGCATTTTATAATTGGGCTGACAAAAACACAGCTAGGGTGCATTTCCTGCCCAAAGTTTTTTTTTTTTTCTTTTTTTTTTCCTTCTTCTTTATTTATTTTGTATGTATCAAGAAAAACAGTAAAATGAATTTAAAATGATGATAAGTTAACAATAACTATAAAGAAGATAAAAATCATAAGCATGACTTATCAAGGGTGATAATGCAAATAAGATTGCTACACATATATTTACTTTGTGTTCAGCTTTCCCTCTGAATTTTTTTTCCATCCCTGTATATCCTTATTCAAGGACCCTTCTCCCTCCCGCCACATCAGGTCATTGTTTCTTCTCCACAACTCCCCATCCCCTCCCTGGGCAGGCAGCAGACAGTCCTATGGTCCCACTGACCCAATAATGCTTAGTTCAGTCTCCACTCCTGTCAAATCCAGTTTCGTCCACCCTCCCTCAAGAGTGAGTCAGGTGTTCCTATAGTTGGAGTGGGGTCCAAAGTGTCAGTCCAGGGTGTTCACAGAAAACATTTTCAACAAAATCATAAAGGAGAATTTCCCTGATTTACAGAAGGAGATGCGTATCAAGATATAAGAAGTGTCCAGAACACCAAATAGATTAAACCAGAAAAGAAATTCCCCATGACACATAATAATAAAAACACTAAGTGTACATAACAAAGAAAGAATATTAGAAACTGCCTGGGAAAAAAGATCAAGTAACATATAAAGGCAGACCTCTTAGAATAACACCTGCCTTCTCAGTGCAGACTCTAATACCCAAAAGGGCCTGGACAGGTGTCTAACAGGCTCTACTAGACCACACATATCAGCCTTGACTGTTACACCTAGCAAACTTTCAATCACAATAGACACAAAATTTGAGACATTCCATAATCAAACAAAATTTAAGCAATTATTCTCTACAAATAAAGTATTACAGAAAGTGCTAGAAAGAACACTTAAATCTAAAGAAGTTAACCACACTCAAGGAAACACAGGAAATAAATAATCTGAGACTAGCAAATTGAAACATGCCACCACCACCACAAAAACAACAAAATATCAGGAATCAACATCCACTGATCATTGGTATGTCTACATCAATATCTCAACTCCCAAATTAAAAAAAAAAATATAGACTAATAAAATGAACACAAAGACAAGACCAACCCTTCTACTTCATCCAAGAAACATACCTTAACATCAAGAACAAACATCACCTCAGGGTAAAAGGATAATAAAGGATATCAAACAATTCGGCCCAAGAAGCAAGTCAGTATAGCTGTTTTAGTATCTGACAAAATAGACATGAAACCAGAACTAACCAGAAGAGATCGGAAGGACACTACATATACACCAAAGGAAAAATCCACCAAGTGGATATTGCAATTCTCAACATCTATGCACCAAATATAAGAGTACCCAAATTTATGAAAGAAATACTATAGGTTAAATTACATATTGGCCCAGTTGTAGTAGGTGACATCAATACTCCATTCTCACCAATACACAGGTCAGCCAGACAAAAACTGAACGGAGAAATACTAGAGCTAGCAGATGTTATAAACCAAATGACCTAACAAATATCTATAGAACATTTTACCCAAACACAAAGGAATATACCGTCCATCTTCTCAGCACCTCATAGAACCTTCTCTAAAACTGACTACATACTTAGAAAGCAAGTGTAAACAGGTACTGGAAAATTGAAATAACACCATACATCCTATCTGATCACCACAGATTAAAGTTGGACATCAAAAATAATATAAAAACAATAACAGAATGCTTATAAACTAATGAAAACAGAACAACTCACTACTGAAGGAAAAATAGGTCAAGACAGAAATTAAGAAAGAAATTAGAGATTTGCTATATTGGAATAAAAATACATATACAACATACCCACACTTGAGGGGCACAATAAAAATGGTTCTAGGCAAGTTCATTGAACTAAGTGAATATTTCTGTGACATATATATATGTATATATATATATAGAGAGAGAGAGACAGATAGAGACAGAGACAGAGATCTCATACTAGTAACTAAGCAGCACACCTGAAAGTTCTAGAACAACAAGAAGAAATTACAATCAAAATGAGAAGACAGGAAGAAATAAAATCAGAGCTGACAGGAGTGGATGCTGAACTAAGCCACCTTGGGACCTTGGTACCTCCTGCCCTTGCTGGGGAGGAGATAAAGTAATGGGGAGAAGAGAGAGTGACTGAGAGGGGCGGGAAGGGGAAGGGAGTCTGAACAAGGGGATACATTGATAAAAAATACATCTTTATTCACAATAAAAAAACCTATTAAAAAATCAAGACTGAAATCAATTACATATAAAGAAAATCAAACAAGCTAGCAAAAATTATATAAAGAATCAAAGAAACAAAGAGTTTGTTCTTTGAAAAAAATCAGTTAAACCTGCCTACTGCTATCCAAATTAACAAAAAGGTAAAGAGAGTATCCAAATTAAGAAAATTATAAGTAAAATAAGATACATAACATCAAACACTGAGAAAAATCCAAAGAATCATAGGGACATACGTTTAAAACCTGTACTCCACAAAACTGGAAAATTTAAGAGAAATGAGTATTTTCTTGATACATACCATTTACCAATGTTAAATTAAGATTACTGTCTTAGTTAGGATTTCTAATGCTGTGAAGATAAACTATGACACAGTAACTCTTATAAAGAAAAGCATTTAACTGAGGAGACAGAATACAGTTCAGAGTTTTAGGTCATTATCATCACGGCAGGGAGCATGATGACATGCAGACAGACATGGTGCTGGAGAAGGAGCTGCTACATCTTGATCCCAGAGGCAAAAGGAAGTAGTCTAAGACACTGGGTGTGGTTAACCTCAAAGCCCACCTCCACATTGCCACACTTCCTCTTATAAAGCCATATCTACTCCAACAAAGCCATATTTCCAAATAGTGCCCCTCCCTTTGGGACCATTTTCTTTCAAACCACAACAATTAGTAAGCAATTTAAATAGACCTATGATACATAGTGAAATAGAAACAGCAAATAATAGTCTCCCAAAAGAGGAAAAAAAGAAAGCCCAGGGATAGAAGATTAGATGGTTGTAGCAGAGAATTCTATCATATTTCAAACAAAAGTTAATGCCTATATTACTCAAGTTTTTCTACCAAGTAGAAACAGAAGAAACATGGTGCAATTTGTTTTATGAGACCACAGGTATCTGGATACTCAAACAACATAAGGACTCAACAAAGAAAGAGAATTACAAACCAATTTGTCTTAAGAACATAGATGCATTTTTTCAATAAAAATCCTTGCAAATTTAATCTAAGAACACATCAAAAATATTATCATGATGAAATAGGATTCACCACAGAGATATAGGGATGGTTTAACATATGTAAACTCATAAATGTAGTCTACTAAATAAACAAACTGAAAGAAAAAAAATACAATCCTCTCATTAGATGAAGAAAAGGACTTTGACATAATCCCAAACTATCTCATGGTAAAAGTTCTAAAGAAGTTAGGGATACCAAAAATACAGCCAGTTATCACACACAAACATCTGGAGATCCTGCAGTGCCCTTGTCCAGAGAAGAGCAGGAGGTGAGCGAGCCCCAACCTCTAGGACAACAAGAGACCTCTCTGAAGCCAGGGACATAGCCCCAGTGCTCTGCACCCATACCCAGCCCTGCCCTAAACCAAACAAAGCTGGGAGACCTCCCTCTAGCAATTCCCAGAAACACACAGCAGAAGAGACATCCCACAGCCAAACTGCCTCAAACACAAACTATGTCATCACACATGGACATCTAGAGATCCCACAGTGCCCTGGTCTAGAATGATCTATGAGAGCAACTAAGAGAGCTGACTGAGAAGTGACTAAGAGCCTACTAAGAGTGAACCCTGTGGTAGGTGGAGACACACAACTCCCTGATCCACAACTGACTAAGAACTGACTATGAGTCAACCAAGGAAACAAAGGGCAGATGCCAGTGCAAGAATACATATAGCAATATAAAGAACATGGCATCACTAGAAGAAGCTGGTGGTTCAACAACATTAAGGCCTGAACATAGCAATGAAAAGGAAACAGAAGGGAAACAACATTAAAAACAATTTTATGAAGATTATAGAAGCCTTAAAAGAGGATATGAAAAATTCCCTTAAAAAATAAAAGAAAATACAAACAAAAAATTGGAAGAAATTAATAAATCCCTGAAAGAAAAACTAACAGGTGAAAGAAACATTCCAAGAATTATAAATTGAAATAGAAGTGATAAAAAATGGCACAAAATGAGGCAAAGGTGGAAATAGAAAATCTGAAGAA
>PVIH01009579.1:57613-81592 GCA_004025045.1 Sigmodon hispidus
AAAAAAAAAAAAAAAAAAAAAAAAAAAAAAAAAAAAAAAAAAAAAAAAAAAAAAAAAAAACCTAAAACCAAAAAAGCCATAACACAAAATGTTCAGAAAATTTGGGACACCATAAAAAGAATAAACCTGAGAATAATTGAAATAGAAGAGAGACAAGAATCCAGCTAAAAGGCACAGATAATATATTCAATAAAATCATAGAAGAAAACTTTCCCAACCTAAAGAAGGAAATGCCCATAAAGATACAAGAAGCTTACAGAACACCAAATAGATTTGATTCCCTTCCAAAATCTGCTTGCCACATAATAATCAAGCCACAAGAAGACATAAAGAACAAACAAAAAATGCTAAGAGCTACAAAGGAAAAGGTCAAACTACCTATAAAGGCAGACCCATCAGAATAACACCAGACAATTCAATGGAAACAATGAAAACAAGAAGGTCATAGTCAGAAGTTATACAGACACTAAAAGAGCATGGCTGCCAACCTAGACTACTATACCCAGCAAAATTTTCAATCACCCTAGATGGAGTAATCAACTTGGATCCCAGTCCCCCTAGAGAAATATCTGACTCAGTCTTGATGTTGGGGGGAGAAAAGTAGATTTGCTAGGAGTAGAGGTTGAACTAAGCAATACTGGGACCTTGGGACCTTGGGATCGCCAGTCCGGGGGGGGGGGGCAAGGGGAAAGAATGGGGAGATGTGGAGAAGAAAGAATGACCTGATGTGGTGGGTGGGGGAAGGGACCTTGATTAAGGATATACAGGGATAGAAAATGTGACTTCTTTATTCATAATAATAATAAAAACAAAACAAAACAAAAAAGATATTTCATGACAAAACCATATTTAAACAATACTTATTCACAAATTTGGTAGAATAGAAGGCACTAGAGAGAAAACTCCAACCCAAGGAATCCAGATACACTAATGAAATCACAAGCAATCAATAATCACACAAAAGAAAAATACACACAAGCTATCACCAAAATTAACAGGAAATAACAATCAGTGATCATTAATATCCCTTAAAATCAATGAACTCAATTCACCTATAAAAAGACATACCCTAACACGATTGACACAAAAACAGAAGTCATCCTTCTGCGATATATAAGAAACACACCTCAACTTCAAAGATACAAACAGACTTAGAGCAAAGAGTTGGGAAAAAAAAATTTCAATCAAATGATCCCAAGAAACAAGCTGGTGTAGCCATCCTGATATCTACCAAATAGACTTCAAACTAAAATTAATCAAAAGAGACCAGGTTGGACATTACATATTCATCTCAGGAAAAATTCACCAAGATGAGATTTCAGTCCAGAATATTTATGCCCCCAATATACGGGCACCTACATATGTAAAAGAAGCACTACTAAAGCTTAAACCCCACATCAAATGCCACACTCTAATAGTGGGAGACTTCAATACTCCACTTTCACCCTTGGTCAACCAGAGACTCAACAGAGAAATAAGGGGTCTAGCAGATGTTATTACCAAAATGGACTAAATAGATATATATAGAATCTTTCACCCAAACACAAAGTAATATACATATTTCTCAGCCCCCTATGAAACTTTCTCTAAAACTGACCACATATTCAGTCATAAAGCAAACATCAATAGATAGAAAAAATTGGAATAACCCGTTGTTTCATATCAGACCATGGTCTAAAGTTAGAGTTCAACAACAACAAAAATCACAGAATGCCTACAAATTCGTGGAAACTGAAGATCTCTACTCTTGGTCAAGGAAAGAGTTAAGAAAGAATTCAAAGACTTCCTAGAATTTAATGAAAATGAATCCACAACATACACAAACTTATGGGACACAATGAAAGCAATCTTAAGAGGAAAATTCATAGCACTAGATGCCTACATGAAAAACCTAGATAAATCTCACACAAGAAACCTAACTGCACAGCTATAGGCTTTAGAACAATTAGAAGCAAACTCACCTAGAAGAAATAGACGGCAGGAAAAATAATCAAACATAGAACTGAAATCAATAAAATTGAACAATATAAAGAATCAATGAATCAAAGAATTGGTTCTTTGAATAAGTCACCAAGCTAGATAAACCCTTATCCAAAGTAACCAAAAGACACAGAGAGAGACAGTATCCAAATTAACAGGATCAGAAATGAAAAGGGGAACACACAGGAAATTCAGAGAATTATCAGGTCATACTTTGAAAATCTATACTCCACTAAAATGGAAACCTAAAAGAAATGGACAGCTTTATGGACAGGTACCACTTACCAAAATAAAACCAAGATCAAATAAATGACCTCAACATACCTACATCCCCAAAGGAAATTGAAGCTGCTATTAAAAGTCTCCCAAATAAAAAAAAAAAAAATTCAGGACCAGATAGTTTCAGTGCAGAATTCTACCAGATAATCAAAGAAGAACTAATACCAATATTCCTCAAACTGTTCCATACAGTAGAAACTGAAGGTATACAATCAGCCTGATACCCAAGTCACTCAAAGATGCAACAAGGAAAGAGAATTACAGACCAGTCTCCCTCTTGAATATGAATGCAAAAACTACTCAATAAACTTCTGGCAAACTGAATCCAATAACATATAAAAAAAGTCATCCACCACGATCAAGTAGGCTTCATCCTAGAGATGTAGGAATGGTTCAACATACAAAACACTGTGAATATCATCCATACTATAAATAAACTGAAGGAAAAAAAACCCATATGATTATCTGCTTAGATGTCAAAAAAGCTTTTGACAAAATTGAACACTCCTTTATGACAAAAGCCCTGGAGAGATCAGGAATACAGGAAAAATACCTAAAGATAATAAAGACGACTTACAAGAAACCGACAGGCAACATCAAATTAAATGGAGAAAAACTCAAAGCAATCCCACTAAAATTTTATCAAAACTAATCTACAGCTCTTTCGAGTCTTGGCTCCAAGATGACCAAAAAAAGAAGAAACAACGATTGTGTCAAAAAGGGCCGCCGTGGCCATGTGCAGCCAATTCACTGCACGAAGTGTGCCGGGTGCGAGCCCAAGGACAAGGCCATAAAGAAGTTCGTCATCCGGAATATTGTAGAGGCTGCTGCAGTCAGGGACATATCTGAAGCAAGTGTCTTCGACGCTTATGTACTTCCCAAACTCTATGTCAAGCTTCATTATTGTGTGAGCTGTGCTATTCATAGCAAAGTCGTTAGGAATCGGTCTCATGAAGCACGCAAGGACCGAACACTCTGCCACGATTTAGACCTGCTGGTGCTGCACCACGACCTCCACCAAAGCCCATGTAAAGACAGAAGGAAAAAAAACACCTTGGAAAAATAAAATGGGGCTTATACTTTAAAACAAAACAAAACAAAACAAAAAACCTAATCTACAGTTTCAATGCAATCACCATCAAAATCCCAATACTAATTTTTACAGATCTTGAAAGAACAATACTCAACTTCTTATGGAATAACAGGAAAGCCAGGATTACCAAAACAATTCTGCTCAAGAGGCACCACAAACTCTGACATCAAGCTATACTATAGAGCTACAGTAATAAAAACAGACTGGTACTGGCATAAAAACAGACTTGTGGATCAATGGAATCAAATCACAGACCCCAACCTTAAACCACACACCTATAAACACTTGATCTTTGACAAAGAGTCCAAAAATATTCAATGGAAAAAAGATAGTATTTTTAACAAAAGTGTTGGCCTAACTGGATGGTAGTATATAGAATATATAGATCCAAACCTATCACCCTGCACAAAACTCAAATCCAAATAGATCAAAGACCTCAACATAAACCCAGCTACATTGAACTTGATAAAAAAGAAAGTGGAAAACATCCTCCAACGCATTGGCACAGGTGACAATTTCCTAAATATAACAATAGTAGCATAGACACTAAAAACAACAATTAATAAATGGAAACTCATGAAACTACAAAGCATCTGTAAGGCAAGGGACACAGTCAAGGAGACAAATTGAAAGCCTACAGAATGGGAAAAAAATCTTCACAAACCCTACATCTGACAGAGGAATGATCTCTAAAATACATAACAAATTTAAGAAACTAGAACCCAGAAAACTAAATAACCCAATTAAAAAATGGGGTTCAGAGCTAAAAGGGGAATTCTCAACAGAAGAATTACACATAACTGAAAGGCAGTTAAAAAATTGCCCAAAATTCCTAGCCATCAGAGAATTTCAAATCAAAACAACCTTGAGATATTACCTTCTGCCTGTCAGAATGGCTAAGATTAAAAAAACTAGATGATAATCTATGCTGGAGAGGATTCAGAGCAAGGGGAACAGTCCTCCATTGTTGATGGAATGTAAACTCTGGAATATAGCCACTCTGGAATGCAGTATGTCAGATCTTTAGAAAACTGGGAATCAATCTCCCCAAGGATCTAGCAATAGCATTATTGGGCATATACCCTAAAGATACACATTCGCACCCCAAAGACATTAGCTCAACTATGTTCACAGCAGCATTATTCATAATAGCAAGAACCTGGAAACAACCTAGATGCCCCTCAACTGAGAAATGGATTAACAAACTGTGGTACATCTACACAATGGAGTGCTATTCAATAGTAAAAAAAGAATGGTATTCTAAAAATTGCAGCAAATTGGATGGATTTGGAGAATATCTTCCTGAGTGAGGTCTCACAAGCCCAGAAAGGTAGCCATGAGATGTACTCTCTCATAAGTGGATTTTAATTAAAAAGCAAAGAATATCCAAGCTACAAACCACAACCCCTGAACAGCTTGTGATCAGAAGGAACTTAAGTGAGGCATCCAAGGACTCTCCTAGGAACAGAAAATAGAGAAGATCTCATTAGCAAATTGGGACCATAACAGGTAGTGACCAAGGAAAAGTGGGAACAAATCAAGAAAGGTTGAGTGAGAGGAGCAGCAAAAGGGAATAAAAAAAGAATATCTTGATACAAGAAGCCAGTGTGGAGTTGGAAAAAGTCTGGGTGCTAGGGAAACCCTCAAGAACCCACAGGATGTCCTTGGATAGGTCCCCAACCAGTAATGGAGGGGGTGCCTAAATAGGAAGCCCCCTATAATCAAATGAATAACCACCCTAAGTGTCATCACAGAACCTACACCCGACAATGAATGGGGGTGGAGGCAGAGATCCATGGCTGAGCACTGGACTCACCTTCCCGTAAAGCTGAAGAGTGGGAGAGAAGAGTCTGTATGAGCAAGGAGATAGGGAATATGAGGAGAAGTCCCACAGAGATACTGCTGGAGCTCTGGAGAGCTCACTGAATCAGTAACAGTCCCCTGGGAAATCACAGGACAAAGAGCTAGGCTCTCCAAGGGTAGGCAACTGTGGATTAGCAGAGATTTGGAAATTAGACCTGCCTGGAGTGGATGTGCTATGGTGAGCTTTCCCATCTTGGGACTTCCTGCTGTTTTGGGGGAGGGGATGGGGAGTTGGTGGGGGGAGGCTGAAGGCAGTCTAGGAGGGATTGGGAATAGGAAAGAATGGGTGAGCAGGGGGATATATAGAAAAAATGACCTTTTAGTTTATATATATATATATAATAAAGAGAAATTTCAATCAATCTAAATAAAATCAGAAACAATGCAAGATTACCCACTTCATACCTATTCAATATAGTACTTGAAGTCTTAGCTAGAGCAATAAGACAATGTAAGGAGATCACAGGGACACAAATTGGAAAGGAAGAACTCAAAGTATAGTATACATAAGTGACTCTGATAATTTCACCAGGAAACTCTTAAAGCTAAAAAACATTTTCAGCATAGTTTTATACATGATTAAATCACAAAATCAGTAGCTCTGTTATACACAAATAGCAAATGGTGTAAGAGAGCATCAGGGAAACAATACCTTTCACAGTAGCCTCAAATAACGTAAGATGCCTTGAGGTAACTGTAACCAAGCAAATGAAAGACTTAAATGATTTGTTTTTTTTTAAAAAATCTCAAGTTGTTCAAAAAAGAAATTGAAGAAGATATCAGGTGATGGAAATATCTCCTCTGAGGCTTCTGAATCAGTAGAATTAACATAGTAAAAATGTCCACCCTACCAAAAATAATTTATGGATTCAATGCAATCCCCACCAAAGTTCAAACAAAATTATTTACAGATCTCAAAACATTTTTTCAGCTGAATATGGAAGCACAAAGACCCAGGATAGCACAAAAATTCTAAATATTAAAAGAACCATTGAAATATAATATCATCATTCCATATTTCAAGTTGTACTACACAGCTGTCGTAATAAAAACAACCTGACACTATCACAAAGCCAGACATCTTTATTAATGGACTCTAATCAAATACTCACACATAGATTCACATACCTTTGTGGTGCTAAGTCCTAACCATTCTCTGGGTGAGGGAGGAGGTAAGAAGATGCAGGACCAACAACAGACCCCAGGAGTCAGGTGAAAACAGATTTACAGACTCCTTTATTCAGCAGTGAGGAGAGCCTTATATCCCCTTCTCTCAGCACCCAGGCCATCCTTCATTGGCTGGGCATGACCAGGTGGCCCTCTCTCATTGGCTGGGCACTATCAGTTCTGACAGTGTCGGTTGCTAGACCCTCAGGCAGACTCCAGATTGGCTCATACAGAACTGATCTGAGACAATTTCCTCAGCCCTATGTGCTTGTTTTACTATACTTACAGCCACTCAATTTTTAAATAAAGAAACCAGAAATACACACTGACAAAAAGAGACAATTCTCCTCAAATGCCAGTCAAATTGGATAGCAGCATGTAGAAGAATATAAATAGACCCATACTCATGCTTCTTCATAAATCTCAACCCCAAATGGATTAGAGACTTCAAGATAAAACCAGCTACACTGAACCTGATAGAAGATTAAACAGGGAATAGCCCTGAACTCATTGGCACAGGAGAAGTTTCTGAACAGAGCATCATTAGTACAGGCACTAAGATCACAATTAATAAATGAGGCCTCATGAAATTGAAAAGCTTCTGTATGGCAAAGGAAAATATCACTCTGACAAAGTGGGAATCTACCAAATGAGTAAAGATTTTTACAGACTATATATCAGGTAATACACAAAATATATACATGACTAAAAAATATTCTATAAAAATGGGATACAGATCTAGACAGAGAATTCTCAAAAGAGGAAACTCAAATGGCCGAGAAACACTTAAAGAAACGTTCAACATCCTTAGCTTCAAGGAAATGCAAATCAAAATGACTTCGAGGTTTCATTTCGCATCTATCAGAATGGCCAAGATCAATAAAACAAGTAATAGCTCATGCTGATGAAGATGTGGGTCAGGGGAACACTCCTCCATTGCTGCTGGAAGTGCAAATATGTACAGCAACTGTTTCTCAGAAAAACATGAATAGATCTACTTGGTGATACGTTACATATTTAATATAACCTGGAATATCAAGATATCAACCCACAGTCAAACTAGGCAAAGGTGGCTCAAGGAGTTCCAGGGATAACAGAGCAGTGGTAACTCACATAGCTCCTGGAGTTTTGGATCTCTGAGTACAAGGCCAAACAGCTGGGCTTCAATGGCACATACCTTTAATCCCAGCACAGGGAGTGCTGACCTACACCTGTAATCGCATAACTGCAGAGACAGAGATCTTTCTGTCAAGGCTGACTAGCAAATAGAGTAGTTCATGCCTTTAATCTTAACCTGGGTGAGATACAGCTGGGCCAGAGGAGTATTTAAGGCAGGCTTAGGAGACCAGCAGCAATTAGAAGTGACCAGGAGCAAAGCTGAGGAAGCTAGAAGATAAGAGGTATGAGATTTGACTGTGGTGTTCCCTCTCTCTGACATTTCAGACTTTCCCTGATCTGGCTCTGAGTCTCTTTCAATACAACTAGAATTTGAGCAACAAATCTACCTCAAGATCCAACTAAACTACTTTTAGGCATTTACCCAAAAGATACTTCATTTGTTCACAAAGATAGTTGTTCAACCGTCTTCATTGCTACTCTATTCACAATCTCCATAAATTTGAAACAACCTAGATGTCCCTCAATACAAGAATAAATAAAGAAAAGATGGTACATTTATAGAGTGGAAAATTAGACAGTTATTTAAAAAAAATCATGAAATTTACAGGCAAATGAATGGAACTAGAAAAAAAAATCCTCCTGTGTTAGGTATCCATATTCAGAAAGACAAGCATGGTATGTATTTACTTTACATGGATATTATTCATCAAATAAATGATAACTAACCTACAAACTGTAAACCCAGAATGGTAGAGAATGGTATTAAATAAGGGTACTCTTTCATTAGAGGCCCCCAAATGAGGAATCCTCCTGGGTGAACCTGGATGGTAGAGCACATGGGCTTTCTCTGGAAGCTAGCGCCCAGGCTCTTTGATCACAAACTTACATATGCACCAGGTATGGGAATACAGGCATTAAGTTTCAGGCTGAGGCACAGGGGACATGAGTTGGATGCCAGCTTTGTCTAAAATTGAAAAAAATCATCAACAACAAAACAAACATTGCATACAGGGCTGTTGTAGCTTAGTGGTTATGCATCTGCCTAGCATGCAGCCAGCACCAAGGAGGAGAAAGCACATGTACAGAAGAAGGAAAGGCTCTCCCATGAGATAGGCAGACTAATTAGACAGGGAGACAGGAAAAATGACTTCTATTCACATCTGTATTTATATATGAAATGTTATAGGCTGTATTCCCCTGTTTCTCGGGATAATCAATTTCCCTGCCAGTATGCCCCAATGACTCACAGTTCAAACTCTGATTATGAGTCACAGCAGATGGGGTTTTTCCCCAGGTTATGAACACAGATAAAAACTTTCATTTAATAAGAGTTAGCCACAGAAAGAAAAAGACTCTGACCTTTTCTAATAGAGTCTTCTTTCTCAGATAATATAAAAAGTACAAGGGCTATATTAATGAAGAACCTTGGAGGAACTTCTAACATTTTGCCCAGGTTTTTAAGCTACTTTTGAATTGTCATATGAAAAATACCAGTGAAAATGGAACTGTAGGCATGAGTAACTTAACAAGTGTATGGAAAAGACAACTGTCTCAGTCCTGTTCTATTGCATAACTGAGTATCTGAGAGTGGTGATTTAAACAGAAAAATGCCTTATTTGGACGTTTGACTTCAAAGTTCCTGAACACAGCAATAACATCTACTGCATGCTGCGTAACTCTGCAGAAGGCAGGCAGGCATGGGAAGACCAATGTGTCTGGACACTGTATGAAAACCCATCCTCAAGGAAGCTCATCCAGTCTCAAGAACTGCCTTATCCTCTCACCTACCCAGTTACTTCTTAAATGGCCCACCATCTCTTCATGGTATGATCCTGGCAGACAAATTTCAACATAAGTTTAGGAAGCAACTAATCACATAAATCATAGCATCAACCTCAGACACAAGTAGCTTTTACAGAGGAAGAACTAAAATCAATCTTGTTTACAGCCTCACAGCCCCAAATTCTTACATAGCTGTCTACAGCATTTAAATCACTTTATTTTTTTTCCTTGTTTCTGTTTTGCAAGAAACCTCTTGCAGAGCCATATCCACCTTTGGTGATATTGTAAGTGTACAGAAAAAAAAGAAACAAACCAGTAAACCAGTAGTAGCAGAGACTCTGTAACTATGGCCTAACACCACTGATATGTGAGGTTTTTTTTTTTTGTTTTTTTGTTTTTGTTTTTGTTTTTTGGACTTGGTTCAACTCTTTCAGAGAAAAGAAAAATCTTAACAGACACAGTAAGGATGACTGCTGTCACCTTTGTGATTTCCCGCGGTCTGAAAAGACCGTACATATAACTGTACATTTCTAAGTTTCCCAGTGTTGAAAGCCTCAACGCAAAGCTCCCTGTGCCTTTGCCCTATGATGGGCAAACACTGCTCGCTGACCAGAGACCTTCTCTTCTACTTGTTTTGAGAAATAATTCTCACCCAAATGCATTGACAATTCACATGTGATTTGAGTTCAATCAAATCACCAGGCTGGAGAACAACATACATGACCCCAGCATTCTCATTTAAAATGAAAAGAGGGGGACTAGAGGACCAGTGTTTGATTCCCAGCACGCACATGGGAGCTCACAATTGCCTGTAACTGCAGTTCTAGAGTACTTAAGCCTCTTCAGGCCTTCATGTGCACTACATGTACATGATATACAGACATACATTCAGGCAAAACACATATACACATAAAATCCAAACATATATAATCTCAAGATAGAATTTTTCAAGATAGAATTTCCCCCTGTAGCCCTGGTTGTTCTGGAACTCTTTCTGTAGATCAAGCTGGCATTGAATTCACAGAGATCTGCTTGTCTCTACCTACTGGGTAATGAGATTAAAGGTAATTTTTTGAAACATTAAAAATGCCATAAGTAAGACTGAAACTTTAGTTTCCTGCATAGATAGAAATTCTTGCTACTTTGAAAAGGATCAGAGTTTAGTTTCCATCATTTATTTATGGTGCTTACAACCACCTAATTAATATAACTCTAGCACCAGGAGATCCAATGTCCTCTTCTAGCTTCTATAGGCATCTGAACACACACACACACACACACACACACACACACACACACACACACACACACACTCCTTAAATAGATCTTTCTAAGTTATCAGTCAGAAAGTCAGTACTTCAGTGTGATAATGCCAGCATCTGGGGCTTAGGGAAACCCTACTATAAGTAAGTATGTCTGGAAGTAACTATTTTGTTTAACTCTTACCTGAATAAGATAGCTTCTGTCTTTATCCATATTTCATCTATAAGGAAACAGAAAGACTACAGGAGTACACTAAGATTATCCACATCTGTTTGGAGGCCCCATCAATGTCCTTCAGCACAATTTTACTGTAGTGGGATTATGGTATGTTGTAAATATTTGTTTCTCCTACTGATTTAATAAAAAGCTGATTGGCCAGAGGCAGACAGGAAGTGTGGGCAGGACTACCAGACTAAGAAAACACTGGGAACATCTCAGAGCAGAGATGTGTAACATTAATGTAAGTGTCTGTGTGATTTTGTGGGACTGCCAGACTGCCAGACAGCCAGTCAAACCTCTGGTCTAGATTGGAAAGTCTGGGCCAGAAACCAAATACAACACTTTACTCTGCTTCAGATGGAGATTGTTTGTATTCATAGTTATTTCAGTTCAAAAGGATTATTTATTTATAAGCATTACATTGAGCTTTGAACATTTAAATATTTAAATATACTCCTTATTAAAGTTAATATCCAGTCTAACACATTTTTTTTTTCCTGCAAAGCACTTATGGTACTCTGTTGTTCACAGAAGATCTGGAGAGGTCTTGACTTAGACAAAAGAGACAAAGCACAGGACCTAGGTGAAAGTGGTGTGACAACAAGTCCTCTCATGACATAATTAGCAAAAATAGTGAGAGACAGAACTGCACTATCCCCTAGAATCTCTGAAGGATAGAGGCTCTTCTGGCTTTTGGTTCTGAAAAGGCCACCTTGGGTTTCCAGACTGCATACATATGGGGGAATAAATGTCTATTGTTTTGAGCCTTTAAATTCATGACATTTTTGTTATAATGGGCATAATGCTTCAATATAGCACAAATCAGGACCATTTGACAAAGTTGTCTGCTGTCAGATGTGCCAGCAGGAGCATCTCCACTGCTTAGCTACCTACAGTACCCATTTTTAATTTAAAAATGATTTTGACTCAATTTTTTAAAAATTACAGAGATTGCTGTATTATAATGTGCCCCCAATACAGATGCTATTCATGATCTGGTGCTTTGCCCCTCCAATCTCATGTTGACCTTTGACCTCCAAAGTCATATGTCAATGACATTTTTAGACATGGATTCTTTCAAGTAAGTGCTTGGATGTTTCCCTGATCAATAGCCGTACCAGGATTTACCTTCCAGGGAACCCAGCAGTTCCAATATTTATCTCCATATAATAGTGGTATAATTTCTCTCCATGATAGACAGTCCCACCTGTATTCATAGAATTTCTACCTGAAATTATATGTACTATGATTTAAATAAAGATAAAACAAACAAACAAAAAAACACAGGCCATGGTGTCACATACCTGTAATCCTAGTAATCAGAAAGCTGAGACGCCAGAGTTGAAAATTCCAGGGCAGGTTGGGCTGAGATCCTTTTTTAGCAACAAAAAAGTAAATTATAAGATGGGGTTGGAAGTACCAGTGGTTAATTGAGTGTCCTTATCATTCAGAGGACTCCAGTTTATTTATTAACACTCACATAACTCTGAAACTACGTCTTCAGGGAATCCATTTTCCTCTTCTGGCCTCTTCAGGTACTACAGTCACTTGTATACACACACACACACACAAACACACCATGCAGCACATACACACATAGACATATGCGTATATACATGCACACACACAGCATGCAGCACATGCACACACGTACACACATGCACACATACATGCATGCACACACAAACTTTAGAAATAAAAAAATAAGCATTTCTTAAGATGATACCTGATATGGAAAGTCAATGTACTGTTCTGTGTGGATGTCCCAAGCAAACAGGAGCTTCCTCCTCAAAGTACAAGACACCTATAATGGAGATATGCTGAATATTGCATCTACCTGAGGGAGCGGGGCTCTTCCTGTCCCCTGAGGTGGTCTGAGAGCTGAAGGAAATGAGTCTTGGTAGACTGAATAGCCAATGGATTATGTTTGTAAATGAAGGCGAGGATTGTAAGACAGGAACTTCTTCCCATTTAGCTTGGTAAACTGCTCTCATGGCTCATCTTAGCTAGCTCAATAGAGTGTGAAGGAGAGACAGTGGCTTTTCTCATAAGTGAGAGACTTCCGACAGTAACATGATGTCCCTGAACTTAGTCATAGACCACCTCAGTGCATCACTTAGAGCCACTCAATGCTGTGTTTTGTTAGAATCTTTCTCTCTGCTACATTATATAACTGAATCCGCTGTCTGCAAGGGCACACATCTCTCTTTTCTTCAGTTCACTTCATCCCCGTGATGTGACTGGCTCAGAAATAGCATCATTTTTCACTGAGTGGTGTAAACTGTGCTGTCTGTCCTCAGAGAACATATGACATTCTCTTGTTTTGTCACATGAACTTGACAAAGAGGCTGGCAGCAGGATTTTAGAAGTGGATATGCTGTCATGACTACTCACTGCATGCTTCCCAAAGCATGCCACGTTAAACGCTATTGTAAGCTTATAAAACCAGTGGGAAAACTTTGCATGCCTCATACTAAGACAATTTTTCATTATACCACAGTGCCCATAATGCATATATAAAATTCTTAATCCCTATTTTTCGTAATGAGGAATCAAATCTTATGCCAAAACTTTGTCAGAGAAAGTAACCTGCCTACAATAAACTCATATTGATTTTTTTAAAAAAGAAATTTTAATTTCAGTTATCATTGATTTAAGATTTGTAATATTGGCTGTATATTTATAGAATTGACTCTAGTTTTATTTTCAATAAAGTCAAGGAGAATGGATCCACACAAAACAAATTTTAAAGTGAGTCCTTTAGGTTGGGTATCTCTGACCAACTCACAAAGCTGGTGAATACCCTGATAGCCCAGGCTTGCAAAATGCCACTGGACTGCTCTCTCTTGGATAGAAAAGGAAACTGAGTACATGGCCTTTGAGGTGGCCTGACTAGGTTTGTCCAGAAACTCACGGTAGACTCAGGTCTTTTTACCTCAGTGTGTTGTGTTCTGTTGGCCTTTTCCTGACTGACACAGATGAGTTCTGATAACTTCACATGCACAGAAAAAAAAATTAATTGGGATTGGCCCAAATATTCAATGTGAAGGAAACACACACTGTTTATTTATTTATTTATTTATTTATTTATTTATTTATTTATGGATTAAACACAAATGGCAAATTCTTAACCAAATTAAACAAAAAAGGGAAGGCGTACTTCAATAAAACTAGAAATTGAAAGGTAAACATTATAACAGATATGAATAAAATCTCAGAAAGTCATAAGGATATACATTATAAATTTGAGGAAACACTATTTTTGAGGTTGAAAAAGTTCTATGGAAACATTCATCTTAAGGAACTAATGGCAGCTCTCTGTTCCTCCCTCTTCTAGAGACAACTGCATCTTCTCATGCATGCCAGCCTTATTCCTGAGACACAATAGTGTATGTTGGGGTAAACAAATTTGACCATATTGGATGCCTAGCTACCAGGGCTGCCTTCACCTATGGCAAGGTGGACATTGTTGGCATCAATGATCCCTTCATTGACCTCCATTATATGGTCTACATGTTCCAGTAAGACTCTGCCTGCAGCAAGTTCAATGGCACGTCAAGGCTGAGAAGGGAAGCTCATCACCAATGAGAAGGCCATCAGCATCTTTCAGGAGTGAGATCCCGCCAACTTCAAATGTTGTGATGCTGATGTTGAATACGTTGTGGAGTCAACTGGTGTCTTAACCACCGTGGAGAAGGCTGAGGCTCACTTGACAGGAGAGGACAAAAGTATAATCATCTCTGCCCCTTCTGCTGATGACCCCTTGTTTGTGATGGGTGTGAACAATGAGAAGTATGACAATTCACTCAAAATTGTCTACACCACCAACTGCTTAACCCCCCTGGCCAAGGTCAGCCATGACAACTTTGGCATTGTGGAAAGACTAATGACCACAGTCCATGTAACCATTGCCACACAGAAGACTGTAGATGGCTCCCCTGAGATGATGTGGTGTGATGGCCATGGAGCTGCCTAGAACATCATCCTTGTATCCACTGGTGCTGCTGAGACTGTGAGTAAGGTCATTCCAGAGCTGAGCAGGAAGCTCATTGGCATGACCTTCTATGTTCCTAATGTGCCCGTTGCAGATCTGACATGCCACTTGGAGAAAGCTGCCAAGTATAATGATATCAAGAAGGTGGTAAGGTAGACATCCTGGGCTACCCCGAGGATGTTAAAGTGCATGTTGTCTCTTGCACTTTAACAGTGATGTCTAATCTTCCACGTTTGATGCTAGGGCTGGCATTGCTCTCAATGACAACTTTGTAAAGCTCATTTCCTGGGAGGACAATGAATATGGCAACAGGGTGGGGGACCTCATGACCTACGTGGCCTCCAAAGATTAATAAGCCCTAGACCACTGAGCCTTGTAAGTACATGAGAACAAGAGAGAGGCCCTTGACTGCTGAATAGTCCCTATTCCAACTCAGCCCCAACACAGAGCATCTCCCTCACAGTTTCCATCCCAGACCCCCAGAAGAACAGGAAGGGTATAGGGAGCCATACTCTCTTGAATACCATTAATAAAATCAACAAAGTTCACTGCACATCCTGAGAGAGAGATACAGAGACAGAGACAACAGAGGAAGAAAGAAACTAATGGCATTTTAAATATAAATATAATAAGCCAACAAAGCTCAAGTTGAGGCCCTCCTGAAGGAAGGTGGCATTTGGAGACTCCCTTGACTAACAGAAATCATCTTGACCATCCCCTAATTCCCAAAGCCAATGCAGATAGATGGGAACAGTTGTTTTTGTGTTTTTCCAACATAGATGTCTAGGCCAGCAATAGTAGGATGCCATGTACTGTATGCAAAGCCAAGGTTCAATACCCAGCAGTGACAAGACATCTGATGTTTACATACCTATCTTGAATATCAGACTTTAATTGGTATAAAGTTTGTGTGGAATTTGTGAGGTCTGAAAGCCAACTAGCTGATTCTAGCGCCTTGCCTCATGAAAAACAACTTCTCCACAAAAACCCAGGGGACCACTGGCCTCTTATGTGTAGGCTTACTAACTCTACAATAGTATAACTTGCTTTGCCTTTAAGGTTAAAGCTGCAGTTACTTGAGCAACAAAGGGGCTGGCATAAAGGAGCAGAGACTGTGTGCTGTTCCCATTCAGACAAATGATGGTGATGTACGAATGTCTATCTGTATGCTGTGAATATAATTCTCTAAATAAAGGAACTGTTTTGGCCATGGCAGGCACCATAGGAGTGGGGGGTGGGGGGAGGAGATCAAAGCATAGGTAGGAAGAGGGCAGAGTCAGACAGAGACACAAGCCAGCCGCCCAAGGAGAAACATGTAACGAAATAGGTAAGCCACGGGCCATGTGACAGAACAGATTAATGGAAATGGGTTAAATTAAGATGAAAGAGCTAGCTAGCAATATATCTGAGCCACAGGCCAAACAGCATGAAATTAATACAAGTGTCTGTATGTATCTTTGGGACTGCTGGTCCAGATAAGCAGCAGGCAGGTTTGAACTGGGGTTAGGCAGGCCAGAAACCTCATGTTACATGATGGTAACTTGATGATTATATGATGGTAAATATGATATTTTATATTTAATAAAATCAGCCTGTAATATCAGATGACTGAATCATCCACAGTCAAACATTGAGGGTCAGAGAGTGGTCACCTATGCCTTTAGTCTCATAACTCCAGAGACAGAGATATTTTTGTTTTTCTGTGAGTTCAAGGCCTAACAACCAAACACTAGTAGCTCACATCTTTAATCCTAACTCTATGATTATGATGTAGAGTTGAACCTGGAAATGAGACAACTGGGTGAAGAAGATACTTAAGGCACGTGTAGGCAGACATTGAGAGATATTCTGTAAAAGCGACTAGCCAGGCTGAGAACTCTTGAAGATAGCTTTTACCCTGAGAAGTTGGCTGGGTGGGAATTGACTGTGGTCTGTCTCCTCTCTCTGATATTCTAGCTTTTCCCCCAATACCTGGCTCTGAGTTTTCATCAAATACCAACTGAAATTCATGTTTCAATAACTCATTTGTGATCTCTAGTTAGAACAGAGAGCTGGGTGTTCATACTGAATCTGTATGTGTGCAACCCTAACCTATGCCACTGATCATGTTTATGTGAATATATTCCTGGGTTTTCCCCTAGGATCACAACCCCCCAAAATATAATATTTTAGTTATAAAATGCTTCAAAATAAACTGTATTTTAAGAAGTACTTTTATGTTCACACTGAAGCTCAGAGGATGACACACAGCTATTTTACATTCCACTTGTTTCTATACATGCATGAGATCCTCTTTCTGGAGCCTCCCACAGCAGAATGGTTCACTTAATACAACTGACCAACATGTGCTGACACATCCTCATCACCCTGAGTTCATAGTAAGGTTCTCTGTTTGTGGTGCAGAATCCATGCATTTGGATTAATGTTTACCTGTTTCTACACTACAACTTCCTGTAGAACAGGGTCAAAGTAAACTTATTAGATCTGGGTCACAAAGTAGCCATACTTATTATGTAGGCATTGAAGCTCATGAAATGCCTGATGAAACTGTTCTTTACTGTATCAACCTCAGTATCTTGGGTTCATGTCATTCTAATATTTTGCAAGAAGTGAACTTGGAGGGAATTGCAGAAAGGATAGAATTGTATATGTATTTTGATTTATAACTACCTGTGAATCTACATTTTGAAATGGTTTGTGAATTTCACAAGGCCACCTATCTCCCTTTCTTTATTCACCTCTTGTGTGTGTGTGTGTGTGTGTGTGTGTGTGTGTGTGTGTGTATGTTTAACCATATTTTTCTGTGCCTGAAATATTACTGTTTGGTAGTCAGCCTTGAACTCACAGAAACACAGAAAGATCTCTGTCTCTGGAGTTATGGGATTAAAGGTGTAGGTCACCACTCCTGGTTTTTCCCATGCTGAGACTTGCTCTGGGATTAAAGACATAAATTACTAACTACTCTCTGACCCTTTTGGCTTGACTGTGGGTAGATCTGTACTCTGATATTTCATACTGATCTTATTTTAATATAAAATATACCACCACACTGAAATCTTTCCAACCTTTCTTACTATAGTGAGGAGATTGCACACACCTTCCATCTCATCTTCTTGTTTTAGAAGTACCTTATTGTCTTAGTCAGTGTTCTTTCCTGTGAAGAGACATTATGTCCCAAGCAACTCTTCTGTGTAAATTATTTATTTTGGGACTTGCTTACAATTTAGTCTATTATCTTTATGGCAGGAACATGGCAGCATGCGGGCAGACATTAGATCAGGCATTCTGGACAAGTAGCTGAGAGTTCTACATCCAGATCCACTGGCAGAAGGAAAACAGAGCCAATGGGCTAGGACACTTGAAGTTGGTTGTGCCCAAAGCTCACCCCCAACCCCCCGCCAGTGACACACTTCCTATAACAAGACCACACCTCTTAATCCTTTAAAATAGTGCCAATCCCTAGGGACCAAGTATTGGAATCTAGGGGACACTCTATCTACCGTCACACCTACCTCCTGGTGAAATTTACACATGCTCTTTGTTGTAAGTGAGAGATGAAACCCTACATACAGGACAAAGAATATGCTCCCCACCAGCTAGTCCCCACTACGTCTATTTGGTTCTTTTTCTCACCCATAGTTTCTTCCATTAGCACTTTCTTCTTCCTGTAGCCAAGTGGAAACTTATCTACATTTTATTTCCTTCTTGGGTAGTTGCTTATGTGGTAGTGTTTAAGAGGCAGAGCACCTAGACCTGGAAGAAGGGTTTCTTTAGCTATTACTTACCTTCAAAAAGGTCCTCAGCTTCCCAAGGCAGCGCCATTAGCCAGGAGTAATGTGCTCAAACCCATAAGCCTACGAAGGACATCTTACATTCTGATCTAACATCTGTATCTCTTATTTGAAGAAATGTTTATTATATTCTATTGTCCAAATTCAAATTAGACTATTTATTGTAATTTATATGAATAATTAATCTATTTTGAAACTTGATTTCTTCAGATAGGTAATTTTAAAAACATTTTTCCCACTCTGGGTACAAGACATTTTTATTGGTACATAAAGAAGCTTGGAGAACTGCTAGTTTCTTTCCCTAGTGCCTCTTTGAGCCATGAAGCATAGCTATGTCACCCATTGTGTGACTCAGCTTTCCAACACTGTAACAAAATATTTGAGATAACTATATTCTGTAGAGATGACATTCATCATGCTTGTGGATAGATAGGTTCTGGGTCATGACTAGCAGGCATAGATTTGGTCCTTGGTGGGTCTACTGAGTGCCAAGGACAGGAAATTTATGGCAGTGCAAAGTGCTTACTCATAGCAAAACAAGAACAGAGCATAATCAAGGGACTCACAACCAGGTTCAAGTGTTCATCTGTGTGACCTGAGGTCTTCTCATGAAGACTCATCATACAACGTCTTTATTTCTCAATGATACCACTTTCTTATGAAACCATTAAAACATGGACCTCCATGAAATACTCAGCATCCACACTGTAACACTTATTTACCATGTCTAATGGCAGCTACCATTCTAAATTAAACATGTGTATACTCACAGGTTATACAAATGTCTGTGGTATATCTATGTATTTTTATTCAAAGACTTTTGAGTCTTTGAATAAAGACTTGCTAAGTTAAGACTTTTGTCATTATACCTTGAGCTCAAAACATACAAATGAAAACCAAAATTGAAACATGAAAAGAAACCTGGAAATATCAGTAGTTCCTTTCTATCTAGCAGACAACTTTTAAGACTAAACTGTAACATGTTTGAATTAATTAGCATGCTAATTTATTCATTTACAAAATTATTAAGCATTAACTTCACAACATACAAAGATATATAAATACTTGGACTTCATAAAAGAAAAATGCTCTTTCATAACCATACCTTAGCTACTTTAAAAAGATATGGATGCCTAGACTGTTCCAGAAATCATATTAAGCATCTGGCAGTGAACATCATAGCAATTACTAATGGGATTATTTGAGGACAATGACTGAGTACAGTGAGTATGAGAAAGCAGTATGACTATTTGCCCTCATGTATGTATGTATATCATGTGCATGAACCATGACCAAGGATGCCAGAAAGAACATCAGATACCCTGGACCTGCTGATGGAGATGGTTTTCAGCTGCTAGAAAGAGAACCTAAACCTCTACAAGAGCAGCCAGTGTTTTTAGCCATCGAACTGTCTTTCTAGCCCCAAGACATTCTATTTTCATTACTGTCAGTAATTTAAGCCCTGGGCATGCTCCTTAAATTGTTTTATATTTAATATCGCTTATTCAAAATAACTTCAGAAAGCTAATATATGAGCAAACAAAATAATTATATGTAAAATAAATAGCCAGAAAGCTTGATTTAACATTCTAAAACTAACACTTGTTATTTAGGTGGGTAACAAGAAAATTCAAACATTCTGTGGCCTTTACAGAAAGGGTGGGTTTGCTCTCTAAATGCACCACTGTAATAACACTGACAGAGAAAATGTTTCCTATAGACACTCCAAACCTAAATCATGAGACTGGGTTTTCACATGTCTAATCTGCATAAAGCATTTCTTTTGCTAATCTTGACTCACCAAAGAATGAACTGCTATTAACATAGGAGAGATTGGTAGCTTCATCTTGCTCAGTTTCTAAAGGCCAGAATTCTAGTTAAAGTGAAAGATAGCAGAAGTAACACAAAGAGCCTTAAAGCTGCTCTGGCTGCAGAAAGGAGCCTGTCTCTGGGACCATGGCAGCTCAGGAGGGTGTGCCCAGGGGGCTGCATCTGCTCTGCTCCCACAATGAGCTAGCTGACATTTAAGCTGCTGACATTTCAGTGGGAACAGGATTCTAAAGGGGGTCTTTTATCTCCTCTTTACTCCTCTTTTTTCCTCTTGTCTTTCCTTCCCTCTCTTCCCTTCTCCTCTCTTCTGCCATGTGTCGTCTCTTCTATTAAAGGCAGAGTCCTGCTTCTAACAGCCATCATCCACATAGACATTTTCGGGTGAGCATAAACTCTAAACTCCAACAAGACCAATATGTATTTTGTTTTGATTTTTTAAATCTCCTTGCTATCATTTCTTTCAAAGTCTGACAAAGTAAATATAGGACCTGTGGCATTATGTTTTCTTCCAGAATGTTTCTTCTTGGCCCACAGGCTTTTTCTATTGTTGTTGGTGTTATTAGGAGCAAATCATGGGCATTGGGAGCCCTAGCAAGCTAAGCTGGACGAAGGCCCTCAATAGGCCAACTGAAGAAAGAGAGAAAAGAGAGGAAGTTCATTCAATGGTCCCAAAGTGAGAAGAGGAACAAAGAGGTCTATGATTCTTATGTGTATATCTTCTGGATCCCGAGGTGATGCTTAAAAGTTTTAAATAAAGGGCAAGAGGTATGCACAGCACAGCATCTTTGTTAAAGGGTGGTCCCAGACACTACTGACACACCATTATTGTTTGGGTTGCAATCTCATCTCCAAAATGTTTTGCCAAACTGTTAGAATTGTGTGAGTCCTCACTCTGGAAGACAAGACTCCTCTAGGTGTCCCCAGGCCTTCCTGTCTTGCAGCAGGGAAGTTTTAATTTTGAGGACCTTTGATATCTGATAGTCAAAGAGAGGCAGGCACAGGGGTTTTCCTTGGAACATGTCAGGTCATGCCAAGACAGTCTGTGTATTCTAGAAGAAGCAGTTGGCACAGAGCCATTTACAGCAGTATTTAACAATTTTGTCGGAGCTTTTATAATCAAAAGATACATTCTCTCTTTTCAGATTCAGTAGGAAAAGTAAAAAGCTTTGCTTCTACTTATGTTTTATTATTATTAATTACCTTTATTACATTTTTCTTTATTCTTGTTTCACACACATGCACATATGTAATCCTCCTATTGATTTTAAAGGAAGGCCCCAGTTAAAGGCTTTTGTGAGATTCTTCCTGTAGAGAGGCAAATAAACATCTTATTGCCACCAATCAGGCATCAATGGCAAGCTAAAGAAATGATGTCACCTACATCTATCTCAGTAAATTAATGATTTTATTGAGTTTTCTTTCAGGAATGTGTATGGACCAGAGGCAGCTACAGCAGAAAAAGGTTGTAATGATCTCTCATTACAGATGAGTCATGAAAGCTACCTCTCTGAAGCTCCTGGCACACCTTGCAGGCACGGTGGCTGAGTGAAGAGCCTTGCCAGCAGTAAGTAGTTATTGTACATAGCATGTTGGGAATGATCCTTGCTGTTTTAGAGTCTCACAGGGGGCTCCCTCTTCCCTCCAGAAAGGAATGTAGACAGAAAAGCAGTAAGATGCCTTTACAAGGAGGAAATGAAAACTAGAAAGGAGTATAACTTTATTACTTCGTGATCCAGTCATATCAAACTTGGGGTCATTACCTTTGTCTTAAGAATCAGATTAAAAGAGAGGTGAGGAGGGGTCACCAGGCCTCAGCGCCTATATCCCAGCCTGGGAGGGAGAGTTGAGCTCTCATTGCTTCCGGTTCCGCTCTCGGGACCAAGTGCTGTCTGCAGAATCCCAGCACACTCTGGAGCAGGGGCAGGTAAACTCTGACCGTCACCACACCCACAGCTCCTGCTGAGGGAATTTGCACAGCTACCCACCACGACCTCGAACTGAGCGAACCAACAACTGCAGGGGTCTCTGAAAGACAGAATCAGACCCTGACCAGAGAGGCGACAGGAGGCACACAAACCCGAATGCCACAACTGACCAGGACCCATCTAATCGTGAACCAATGAAGCCATGGGCAAACATCAGTGCAAAAAATTACATAATAATACAAAGGACAACATGGTAACTCCAGAAGAGAGTGGCAATCTTACAAATACAAGACCTGAACTGAGCAAAGAAGAGGAAACAGAAGCAAGCAACATCAAAAATTACTTTTTGATGATCATTGAAGCTCTAAAAGAAGATATGAAAAAAAGCCTTAAAGAAATAGAAGAAAATACAAACAAAAAATTGGAAGAGATGAACAAATCTATGAAAGAAACATGCCAGGAACTAAAAGCTGAAATAGAAGCAATAAAAAAGGCACAAAATGAGGCAAAGATGGAAACAGAAAACCTGAAGAAAAAAGCTGGAACCACAGATACAAGCATAAGAAATAGAGTTCAAGAGATGGAAGATAGAATCTCTGAAGTGGAAGACTCAGTAGCTCAAATAGATATATCAGTCAAAGAAAATAGTAAAACTAAAAAAGCCATAACTCAAAATGTTCAGGAAATCTGAGACACCATGAAAACATCTAATTTGAGAATAATAGGAATAGAAGAAGGAGAAGAATACCAGCTCAAAGGCACAGAATGTTTTCAATAAAATCATAGAAGAAAACTTCCCTAACCTGAACAAGGAAATGCCTATAAAGATACAAGAAGCTTACAGAACACCAAATAGATATGATCCCAAAAAAAGTCAGCGCACCACATTATAATCAAGCCACAAAACGTACAGACAAAGAAAAAATTTTAAGAGCTGCAAAAGAAAAGGGCCAACTCACATATAAAGGCACACCCATCAGAATAATGCCTGACTATTCAATGGAAACGATGAAAGCTAGAAGGGCTTGGTCAGAAGTTATACAGACTCTAAAACAGCATGGCTGCCAAACTAGAATACTATACCCTGCAAAATTATCAATCACCATAGATGGAGTAAACAAGGTATTTCACGACAAAGTCAGACTGAAAGAATATCTATCCACCAACCCAGCACTACAGAGAGTATTAGAGGGAAAACTCCAACCTAAGGACCTCAGATACACCCAAGAAATCACAAACAATCAATAAATCCACAGAAGAATACCCTAGAAAAGGAAATACAAAGAAGTTATCACCAAAAATGGCAGGAAATATGAATCAAAGGTCACTAATTTCCCTTAATATCAATGGTCTCAACTCTCCTATAAAACATCACACACTAACAAGATGGATACAACAACAGAAGCCATCCTTCTGTTGCCTAGAAGAAACACACCTCAACTACAAAGACAGACACAGGCTTAGAATAAAGGGTGGGGAAAAGATTTTCCAGTCAAATGGTCCTAAGAAACAAGCAGGGGTTGCAATCCTAATATCTAACAAAGTAGACTTTAAGCTAAAAGCAATTAAAAGGGACCAAGATGGTCACTACTTATTCATCAAAGGAAAAATTGATCAAGAGGAGATTTCAATCTTAAATATTTATGCTCCTAATATAGGGGCACCTACATATGT
>PVIH01009580.1:0-81384 GCA_004025045.1 Sigmodon hispidus
GTGGCCTGTGTTTGTAGTTCCAGCATTTGGGAGGGGAGGTAGAGGTAGGGTGCTCAAAAGTTCAAGTTCATCTTTGACCATAAATAATCCGAGATTCACTCGGGATATGAGACTCTGTAAAAAAGAAAATGGAAGGAAGAGAAGGAGGAAGGAAGGAAGGAAGGAAGGAAGGAAGGAAGGAAGGAAGGAAGGAAGGAGAAATTATGTGTCCAGTCAAATAGCATTCATATGCATGTGCATTCTCTTGTTAACACGCTGGGCACTTGCAAGGTTCCCCAGAACCGAAGAGAGGCTGGAGACTGGAGAAGCCAGTTACCTGCAGGAGCGCTCATCTGTCCCCATGGCTTTGATCTTTATCTGGGTCACTTATCAGACTTTTACCCCCTCAGCCTCCCACCCCAGCCTGTTAGCACATGCAGGGTAGCCTGCCCTGCAGTCCCTCATCCTGTGCGATATTAAAAGGATAGCCTCGGCTAACCAGACTCCATCTAAAAGCACAAGACCACTGTGTGCAGAACATAAATAAACCGCCAGCATGCAGATCGGCAGCATGAGTTAGGGGTGGCCCTTTGACTTTTTGAGGGGGTGGATAGCTGTGTGGTGACTTCAGCACCGGAGCAGTGAGGTGGGGAGGTGGTACATGTCTGTGCATCTAGACTTGAGGCCTGCGGAGTTCATCCTGGTCATTCCATTTGTGGGTTCGTTTATTCACTCTGCAAGCTTCTCTTGGCTCGTGCACCTCCTCTGTGGTGAGCATCACCCTGGGACCTTGTGATTCACAGATGAACAAGACAGTTTCTGCCCAGGAGAGACTTGTGGCTGTATGTGGGGGAGAATGACGTTTACCAAGAATTTCAGTTTGGTGTGGCGAACACAACAGTCAAGACACGAGGGAGGAAAAGAGGCAGAAGAGGGACAGAATGAGAAAGCAGCTAGAAATTCACAAGGCACGCAAAGCCCAAACTGAGCAGGGCTCACGGAGCAGGCCAATGGTGAGAACAAGCAGAGGCATGGCCATGTTCTCTGAACCGGAGCGCTCAAGTTCAAAGGAGGGAGGGGGGAGGAGCGAGGGCGGAGGGGGCCGTACAAGGACTGGGACTTAGCAAGTACAAACAGCAAGGGGCTAAGCCTGGAGTGGAAGCATAGAAATGCTTTGTCAAAACTACCAGACAAGACCAATTCCTTTGCATGGGAAGGGCCTACAGCCTGGCCGTTACTTGGGCTTCCAAAATGTCAAGCTCAAGTGTGGGGTGCCCGCGGTCTGTGGGAGAGACATTCTGCCGCAGGAATGGTGACATCACGGCTTTTCAACTTCCATTCCTGTCTCTCCATCAGCTCCCTCTAATGCAAAATTTGTGTTTCACTCCAACTGAATGAGAGAATTAAATCATCCAGATTAAATAAATTAAGCGAATGTCTTCTCCTGGGCAGGAAGCTTGGCACATTTCAGAGAGAATTCCAGCAAATCTTCCAGAAACCCATAGATGGCCTGAGAGCAGCCCAAATGAACATCAGCTAAAAGGGTCTGCCGGAATGACCAGAACCCATTTCCCTGCATTCACCTACAACAGTCAGTGGGTGTGCATTGTAAAAACATAGGGTGACTGCTCACTAGAGCAGCTGAGAAATGGGGTCCTGGTGACAGAGACATAGCCCACCCCTCTGAATGTCATACTCTACCTGTGAGTCTACACAGGTCCCTGAGAAGTCCCAAACTCAAATTCCAAAAGGAGAGGAAAATTTGTGGGCCCCTTTTCGAAGTGACTTTCACATATACACTGTCCACTTTTACACACACACTCCATACATCATATACACAGCACACTGGATGAGTACCTGCAGCAGTTATCTCCCATAACACACACACAAACAGGGAGAGAGCAATTTGTTAGAACACACTCAGGAGATCTAGGATACAGCATGTGATCTCCTGGGCGACCCTGAATGAACCACCTCATCCTCCACCTTGTGGCTCTTTATCTCCACGGTGAGGTGAAAATGAAAATGACTCTGGGACTGGACAGGCGGCTCAGCAGCTAAGAGCCCTCGGTGCATTGCTGAGGTCCCAGGTTCAGTTCCCAGCACTGACATGGTAGCTCACAAACCTTCTGTACTCTAGGGAATCCGAAGACTTCTGTCCTTTGGGGTACCACATACATGGCAGATATACATGCATACGCATAAATTAAAAGTAAAAAAAATGATTTTTAAGAAAATAGTGTAGCTCCCTTGAATATTTGCCATACATCAAACACTGCTCCTCTGAGACCAGAGAGCCACAAATTCTGGTTCCCATATGCTATACACATCCAGAAAGCCAAGACGCAGTCTTCAATGTTCAAATGGTTTGAAAAACAATTGAGAAAGCAGAGAGAGAGAGAGAGAGAGAGAGAGAAAGAGAGAGAGAGGAAGAAGAAGAAGAACTAATAAAGAGAATAATTCTTCTTGACACATAAAATTTAAATGTCCGATTCATAAATATGGTTTTGCTGGGACACAGCCATGCTCAATCATCTATGTCTGGGGTCACAGAGACCTCAGGACCCAAAGCCTGGAATATTTACCTTCTGGTTCTCTAAAGAGAAAGTTTGCCAAGTCATCCCTCTCATTCCAATGCCCAGCCTCGGGTACTCTATCATTCTCCCCATCCTTCCCAGATGAGATACACAAAGGGTAACCTAACCCTGTAGGGAGCTGTATTGGGCAGGCTAACCCTAAGCTGCTCACTCCTGGCAGTGCTCAGAGCATCATGGACTCACACTTCAAAGAAGTCTGAAGTCCTAAGAATGGTGCTCTCTCCTCATCCAACAGACGTCAGCAACTGAATCAGACCAGAATACTCAACTCTCCTCCCCCACCACACCCAGCCCAAAGACTTCTTACTAGAATTAACAAGTGGTTTTTGTCTTTCTCTTGTTTTGTTTTTAAAAAAGTCTCATGCGGGGCTGGAGAGATGGCTCAGCGGTTAAGAGCACCATCTGCTCTTCCAGAGGACTCGGGTTCGATTCCCAGCACCCACATGGCAGCTAACAACTGTCTGTAGTTCCAGTTCCAAGCAAAACACCAAGGCAAATAAAAAAATAAATAAATAAAGTTTTTTTTAAAAAAAAAAAAAAACAAGGTCTCATGCAACCCAGACTGGCTTCTCCTTATACGACTAAGGAAGGAGTTGAATTTCTGATCTCTTTCCTCCATCTCCTTAGGACTGAAATCACATGTATGTGCCACTATACCAGGTGTATGCCAGGCTGTAGCTCAACCCAGGACATCACATGCCTTACAAGAGCACATGTCAACATAGCAACGGAGCTACATGCCCAGCTCCTAGGAAGTGATTTTCTAAAAATTTCTGCCTTAGGAGAAAGAGGGTTGGATTACCTCTGTTACTTCCACTGGTCCATACAAAGCCCCATGTGGGTTTCGCTCATTCATACATGCACACAGATTCCCTTCATTCTTAGGTTTTGCTTCTGTCTCACAGGGTCTGTTCGTTAAGCGCAGGCAAAATGAGTAGTCATTTCATTCACAAGTAGATTCTTTATTTACATAAATAGTATCACATAGCAATATATTTTTGTTGGGACCACCAGCTTATTAATAACGACAGAGACTTGTTATTAATTAAGAAAACTTGGCCTTAGCTTAGTCTTGTGTAGATATATATAAGTTCTAGCTACACCTCCTGCCTAGCTATTTGCCTTTCAGCTTTTTCTGTAAAGCCCAGCAGTACATCTTCACACAGTGTACAAAAGTCCCACAACAATATCCTGTCATTTCTCTTCTGAGTCCCCGCTGCTTTCCCTTCCCATTTTTGCTTTTTACTCTCCCTTTGGGGCACAATGTGCATACAACAAGATGTGTAGCATGAAATTTTTCCATTTGTTTGTTTTTAATGTTTAATTTAGAGCTAGAGGGACGGTGGCTCAGCGGTTCAGAGCACTTGTTGCTCTTGCAGAGGACCTGGGTTCAGTTCCTAGGACCTTCATGATGGTTCCCAACCATCCGTAAATACAACTCCAGGGGACCCAGCTTCATATTCTGACCTCTGTGGGCACCCAGCACAAACGAATATGTCACACAGGCAACAAGCAGGCAAAACTCATGCACAAAAATAAAAATTTTTAATTTATTATTATTTATTTATTTGGTTTTTCACAAAACAGTTTCTTCAGGTAGCCCTGGCTGTTCTGGAACTTGCTCTGTAGAGCAGACTGACCTCAAACTCAAAGATCTACCTGCCTCTGCCTCCCTAATGCTGGGATTAAAGGCATGCACCACCACCACCCAGCTAAATTTTTTTTAATTATTAAATGTATGTGTCTAGGTATGCTAGGATACCCACAGATACCAGAAGAGGGTGTCAAATTCCCTGAGGCTGGACTTACAAGTGGTTGTGAGCCCCCTGATGTGGATTCTGAACATCAAACTCAGGTCTTTCAAAAGAACAGCAAGTATTATAAACTACTGGGCCATCCCACTAACCCCTGACCTTTCCTTTAAAGCATGGTGATTTTTACATGTGCCCAGTCGGCCCTCTGTAACCATGGGTTCCATATCCACAAATCCAACCAACCACAGAATGAAGATATTACACTTTTAAAAAATGTGCGTGTGCCAAACATGTAAATTTTTTTCTTGTTTTCTCCTTAACAACAGTTTACGTTGTACTAGACACTGCAAGCAAAGTGGAGGAGAATTAACCTGAGCTGTGCCCCAACTCTGCAGCACCCAAACACCTCATGCTACACAGGGGATTGTGGGTATCTTCAGGAGACCCTAAAACAAATGTCAGGGCCCGGCTGTAAATATCTGTGTGCTCCACCCAGATTAAAAGAAGGAGGATGCGGAAGAGGAAGAGGAGGAGGAGGAAACAGTTCTAGCATTAACATAGGGTATTTGTACCTCTTCTCAGTCAGCAAACTACACTCTTTTCCCCTCAAGGTGCTTATTATTCTGGATCCTATCACCACCCATTGCTTAAATTTGTCCTCTTGCTGTGTTGTGTGGTTGTTTTTTCACTCTTTTGGAACCCTGCCACCCATCTCTTAAATAAATCACACATAAAGGCTTATTTTTAATTATAAATGCTCAGCTTTAGCTTGGCTTGTTTCTTGCTGGCTTTCCTTAACTTAAATTATTGAATCTATCTTTTGCCTCTGGGCTTTTCCTTTTCTATTTCTGTATACCTTTGTATCTTGCTCTGTGGCTTGCTGGTTGTGTAGCTGAGTGGCTGGCCCCTTGAGTCCTCCTTCCTCTGTTGATCCTTCTTCTTAATTTTCAGAGTTCTCTTTCTTTATATTCTCTATGCCCGCCATCCCTGCCTATCATTTCTGCTGCCTTGCTATTGGCCATTCAGTTCCTTATTAGATCATCAGGTATTCTAGACAGGCACAGTAACATAGCTTCACAGAGTTAAACAAATGCAATAAAAACAAAAGTAACACACCTTAAAATGATATTCTACATCAGCATTGGGGTTTAGGGGCAGGATGTGAAACAGCATCTTATGTGGTCCAGGCTAGTCTCCTACTCACTATGTAGCTAAGGCTGGCCATGAGCTCACCAACTCTTGCCTCCAGCTCTCAATATAAGTCTCAGGATTACAGGCATGTGCCACCATGCTCAATTTGAATTTGTACTAACTTTATCTATACATCCCAACCAGCTCTTATTCCATGTCTTGCCTCTTTCCATCATCCTGACTAGGAGATTCTTCTACATGGGCATAGGCAGCTGGAGTTTATTCTTTTCAGCTACTGAGGCATCAAATTTGATGACTTCTGGACATGGCTCTGTGTGCATCTAATCTGCTGCTTCCCGTAGGGCAGGCTGAATCTCAGAGCATCCACCTGGCTCACTGAGCCATCATCCTAGGGAAGGTTCCTCCGCTTGTCAGCCATCCTTGCCTCCCTGTGGAGTTGTGTACCTATTTTGCTGGGCCAAAGAGCTAGAAGCAGACATGCTGGGCACAGGAAGTGCTCGGGCTGAGAGGAACATACTCTGAAAGTCTGTTGAAGCAGAGAAGTCAGGGAGCACGGGAGGGACTGCTCTGATGCTCCTCCGCTGACCTCACTCCCCCTCCCTGACACCCCTCCAGGAAAACCGTAAAGCTCCTCCTTCACGCCCTCGCTCAAGACCCAGCTAAGCGCTTAGCTTCCTGAACATCGCTACCACCACGGCAGCCCGCACCATCCTGCTGCATTATAACAAGACGATAATCAATGAACTGCTAACTCTATCGCCATAAAGGAGCGAGCCCAACCTTATATAATTCTTTTTAATTGTTTTCTCACATTACAAGGTTTTTTTTTTCTTTTTGCTAAACTTATTCTACCATAAGTTATGTCGTTTAATTTCTCAAAGTGCTAATAATTTAATTGCTTCCTTCCTGCAGACAAAGTGCCTGCACTATTCTCCCTCTCCAGCACGGAGATTATAAAACGGAGTTGGCAAGAATACCTAAGAGGGGCGTCTTTTTGGCGGCAGGATTTGATAGGAAGCAGCTTTCTCAGAAGTCAGTATGTGGGACTGGGAATTTGGCTTGAAACTTCAAAGAGGCAGGAGGCCCAGCTGAGCCTGCCCACTAGCTCGAGGGGGTTTATCATAATCACAGGGGAGGAGAAAGGCAGGAAGGCCTTGAGATCAGAGTGGCTGGTGAGGTGAGGTCCCGGGTGCTTGCAACACCCAGCTTCCCATCTTGGGAGGCTATCAGTTAGGGTTCACCACAGCAGAAGGGAATTAGATCCGATTGTGGTGGGGATGGACTCTGATAGTGACATCTGATAACAGCAAATAGAATCCACACAGCGATTGGTAGTGGTGCCTTTCCCCCCCCCTCCCCTTTAATCCCAGCTCTGAGAAGGCAGAGGCAAGTGAATCTCTGAGTTCAAGGCCAGCCTAGTCTCCAGTGTAAGTTACAGGTCAGCCAGGGCTACACAGAGAAACCATGTCTCAAAAATTTAAAAACAACAACAATAATAATAAGGAATCTATGGCCCCCTTACCTACAGCCTCTGCCACTCTAAATCATCTTGATTTATCTTCATACCCATACTGTTAGGGCTGTTTTACAGGTAAAAGAAAGGTTAAATCAAGCCAGTGGCTCAGAGGGTAGAGGAATTTGAATACAATCCCTGACTCCACAGTGGGACAGCTTGCAAACACACACACATACAAATAAATAAATGATTTTTTTAACGTTTTAAAGAAAGAAGATTAAGTCATCAAGGTGTAGTGGATCCTGCCTGTAACCCCAGCCCTTGAGAAACTGAAGGGAAAGTATTAAGAATTTTTGGCCCCCCTGGGCAGTAGATTTGAGACCCTATCTCAAAAGCCAGAAAGGAAGCCTGAGCTCAGTCAGTAAAGTGTTGGCTATATGAGCCTGGGGATCTGGGTTCTGTGGTTAGGACACATGTAAAGGAGGCAGGCATTGTAGCACACATTTGTAATCCCAGTGCTGGGCAGATAAAGACTGACCACAGATCGCTAGGGCTCCCTGGCAAGCAAACCTAGCCTGCTTGGCCACATCCAGGCCAGTGAGGGACCATGGGGAAAATAAAAAAAGGATGGTACCATTTAGAAGAACAAAATCTGAGAACGTCCTCTGGTCTCCATACCTGTGTACACACTTGTGAGCTCAAAGCTGCACACACAAATGCAACTATGCACACTCACACATGCAAACATGCACATACACACAAAGCTATGAAGGAGGAAGGAGGGAAGGAAGGAAGGTAGGCAGGCCAACTCAGCCTCATAGCTTGTTGGTGACGGCAAAAATTAAGCCTCCACGACTCATATTTTCATCAGCAACACAATCATGCCTTGGACATCTCTCCGGGTTGAATGATGACATCAAATCTCTGTGGCAAGGAGAGAAAGATACAGGCCTGAGGACAGGATTGTGGACGAGCTATTCTGGAAGTTTCCAAGGCTCACCTGCTGCTCCCTCCTCCTGCCCAGGGTCTGATCCCACCAGAACTGCCCCACCCACCTAGTGACTCCCAGAGTGTACAGGCCTTACTCTTCAAGATGCTCACACTCCTCACCCCTGCCCTCAGCACCCCTGAGAGTCCTCACCTCAGATTTCCTTTCTGCCTCCTGCACCTTTGCAACTGCTGCTGCTGCTGTTTCTCCAGACTAGAATTGTCCTCTGGTTACTGCTTTTTGTTTCTTTCAACCTACACAGCCTGATTAAAAAAACCCTTCTCCATGGTGTATCCGCTGGCATTAGCTGTGACTTACTGTGCTTTCATCATCTATAGCTGAGCCTAACCTGGTTTGGGGAGCTTTAGAAAGTTTCATGTATTTTAGAGAAAAGAGAAGTTTTATTACTGTATTTTTTTTAAGCTATCCTGGATGTTTTGCTTTTTTATATAAAGTTGATATTGATTCTCAAATAATAATAATAATAATAATAATAATAATAATAATAAAACCCTTCTCTGAATCCCAAAGAAGTCACCTGTCACAGCTACCATAGCTTTTCCAGAACATACGGAACACACACACCTCACCCAGCTCTGGGGGGGGGGTGGGTGAGCTTTCTCAGCTGTCCCCTCTTGTGACTTACCAGCTCCGTAACTCTGGGAACATTTTGTAGCTTCTCTGAGCCTGTGAAGGGGGAATGAATGAGTAACATGTGTCAAACGTTTAGTCTGGCACACAATGAGTGCTGAGAGAAAGCCTTGCTGTTGTGACTGCCTGTCGGCCGGCCCCACTTCCTAAAAGTACCTGCTGTCTAGCAGTTACTCCATAAAGAAATAAGTGAAGGGGCTGGAGAGGTGGCTCAGAGGTTAGGAGGACTGGATGTTCTTCCAGAGGACCCAGGTTCAAGTCCCAACACCTACATGGTGGCTCACAACCATTTGTAATTCCCATTCCAGGGGACCTGATGCTTTCTTCTGGTCTTGACTTGCACTGGACACATACATGGTACATATACATACATGCAGCAGATAAAACACTCATACACACAAAAATAATACAATTTTGCTGGGTGGCAATTCCAGCTCTTGGAAGGGAGAGGCAGGTGGGATCTCTGTGAGTTCGAGGCCAGCCTGTTCTACAGAGCAACTTCCAGGACAGCCAGGGTTACAGCAAGAACCCTAGTCTCTAAAAGACAAATAATGATAATGATAATAAAATTTAAAAATAAATAAAGTGATAGGGGATGTAACTCAACAAACAGGTCAGTGGTTGCCCAGCATACATTAAGCCCTAGATTTGATCCCCAACACAACAGAAGTCAGGCATGGTGAGCTACATAAGACTTTGTCTCAAAAAAAAAAGTAAAGCCCATTTTCAGGAAGCCACAGGATCCGTAAGTGGCCAGCGTCCCTCCCACCCCCATTCCCAAGGAGATTACTAGCGCCTGCTGAACGCAAACTTATCAATGACACCTCTGTACTAGTTTATGGCCCAAAGTCTCTGTCCTTGGCAGAGTGGCAGAGGCCAAGCAAGCTGCACCAGGAACTGTGAGACTTCCGGGAAATCCACCTTCGCTGAGCACAGGGAGCGCAGAGCCTCTCCGGCCAGAAGTAGCCACGCCTCTTCCAAGACTGGGCGTGGCTTCCATCACCCTCGAATGGACACGCCCGTCCCCCAGGTGGCCTCTGGTACCTCGAACTTGAGTTAGGAAAAATGTTATTAGTAAATATAATTCTGCCAGGCCCACCCACCTCCCTGACTAAACAGGAAGCACTCGGCAGGTAGAGACCTGTTTTACATCCCTGTGGACAATCCTGGCACCCACTCACTCAGTTCTCCACCCACAAGTATTTATTATGCACTGATGTAGGTGCCAAGGACCCAAGCTGGAGGCCTGAGGCTCATCCTTTTTTTTTTTTTTTTTTTTTTTTTTTGAGTGTGCTCATGATGTGTGTGTGTGTGTGTGTGTGTGTGTGTGTGTGTGTGTGTGCATGCCCATGCAGGCATGTGTGTGTATGTGGAGTCCAGAGGTCATGTATGTGGAGTCCAGAGGTCTACAGTCTGCCTCTAATGCTCTCCACCTTATTCTTTGAGACAGAGTTTCTCACTAAGCCTGGAATTCAACTGGCTAGACTGTTGAGCCGGTGAGCATCGGTGATCCTCCTCCCAGCCCCGGGCTTCCGAGTGCTCCCTACCATGCCTGGGTTTTTACCGGGATGCTGGGGATCTGAACTCTTTGTGCTGGGTCTTTGTGCTTATTCAGCAAGTATTTTACCCACTTGACCGATCTTCCTAACTCTGAAGCTTATCCTTCTGGGGCATGAGCTGCTACAGCCCCAGCGGAGCCCACACACACACACACACACACACACACACACACACACACAGAAGCTTGCTTCACTGTATCCCAGACAACTGTAGAGGTCCAGCCAAGGCTGGTAAGGAGAACCCACAGATACACATCTGACCCCTCCTTTCCCTTAGCACCAGTGCTTGAGGACCCAGGGGACAATCACAAATCAGACCTGGAATCTCCAGGGAGGATCCAGCCCAGACTGCACTCAAGGAAACCCTGCTGCCTGAGTTCTGGGACTAAGTCCAAAGCTACTGCTGTGTGCAGAGCTGAGCAAGCAGGCCTGGAATCTCTCTCTCTCTGCTCCACCGCCAGCCAACACGTGGACTTGAGAGGTCACAAAGGCAAGATACAGCAGATGAACTTCTTGAGCAAGCATCCCGAAGGTTTTCTTAAAAAAAAAAAAAAAAATATTTAAGAGGGTATCAGATCT
The DNA here is from genome assembly GCA_004025045.1 of Sigmodon hispidus. Lineage (NCBI taxonomy): Eukaryota > Metazoa > Chordata > Mammalia > Rodentia > Cricetidae > Sigmodon > Sigmodon hispidus. The sequence goes on from PVIH01009580.1 coordinate 10,716, forward strand.
CATTATAGATGGTTATGAGCCACCATGTGGATGCTGGGAATTGAACTCAGGACCTTGGGAAGAACAGTCAGTGCTCTTAGCCTCCGAGCCATCCCTCCAGCGCTCCCCCAAAGGTTTTCAAAGTCCTGCCCACCCTCCTTCCTTCACCCCTTCCACGGGCCCAGAGTCTTTGCCTTTTCCAAATGACACCTTCTGCATCTCAGCCTCTGTCTTCCTTCCCGCTGCTACTGTTTCTGCAAAGACAGCCCGCCTCCTGAATGTCCCTCCATTGCCACCTTCTCCAAAAGGTCCTCTATGATTGGTCCAGTCAAGAGGGGCTTTCTCTGTCTCTTCACGTGGACACCCTAGTTCAAGCCTCCCCTAAGCTGTAGCCAAGGTTTTGGCTTCTGAAATCACATCCCATGAATTGACAGATGGGCTGAGCCCTTTCCCAGGTGGGTGGTTCAAGCAAGTTCCCTCCCCATTTCCTGATTGTTTTGGTTTTGCTTTTATAATCACTGAAAACTATTGGGTGCTTAGTGGTGCCTGCCTGTATTCCCAGATGCTAAGGGCTGAGACAGGAGGAAGAGGGTGGAAGGCCGGTTTGAATAAGAACACCCCTCACCCAAGCTCATAGATTTGAATGTTTAGTTGCCAGGGAGTCCAGGGAGTGGCACTCTGGTAGGATTAGAAGGATTATGAGTGGAGCCTTGTTGAAGGAAGTGTGTCACTGAGGGTGGGCTTTGAAGCTTCCAAAATCCATGTCAGACCAGTCTCTGTGTGTGTATGTGTGTGTGTGTGTGTTTGTGTGTGTCCCTCTTACTGTCTGTCTGTTTCTATGTGTGTGTGTGTCTCTGTGTCTGTCTGTCTGCCTGCCTGCCTATCTATCTATCTGTCTGTCTGTCTGTCTATCTATCTCTCTACCTACATGGATCGGGATGTAGCTCTCAGATATTGCTCCATCGCTTTCTTGCTTCCCACCATGGTGACAGTGGACTAAACCTTTGAAACTGTAAGCCAGCCCCAATTAAATGCTTTCCTTTATAAAAATTACTTTTGCAACTCATAATAAGAGAAGACTGACTGAGACAGCCAGCCTGGGCTACACAAGACCCTGTCTCTAAAAACCTAAAAGAAAGAAGGGGAGAGAGAGAAAGGGTCAGGGAAGGAAGGGGGGAGGAAAGGGAGGAGGTCTCAAGGAACAAAGGCTGTCCTCTGGTCTCCTGCTCACCCGGTGGCATTTGTCACTACACCCAGCCCTTGGGTTTAATCCATTCATGCCAAAGTGCTCACAGTCCACAACCATGTGTATCGACAAGAAGAAGCTCCTGTCTGTCAGACAGTCTACGGTGGCTGGTCTATGTGTGCAGACCATCTTAGGATGCAGTCTCAGAAACTGAACAGCATGGCTGCCTCTAGGAAGGCACAGCAAAGCCTGAAAATGAAATGGATCATAAAATTTCGGTGGCGGAACAATGAAGGCCCAGCAGGTAAAAGCGTTTCCTTAGAAGGCTGGTGACTGGCATTCAGTCCCCAGAATCCATGTAAAGGGTACAAGCAAAGACTGACTAGAAAATTGTTCTCTGACCTACACACATTTGCCTACACTCAAACACTAATAATAAAAATAACTGAATAAGTAAAATGCTATTTCACTGGATCTGAAGGTGTGACCCAGTAGTGAAGCACTTGCCTTGCATATTTGAGGTTCTGGGTTCCATTCCCAGGCTACAAAAAAATAGATAAAATTTCACTGAAGAACATTGTATGACTTTGATTTTTAAAAAGCGGGGCAGAATAGATGTAAATTTATTAAGGAAAGGTGGGGGGAAAAAACCCTTCCAAGAGTAGGAGAAGGTCCAAGGAAAGAACACCCCATTTTATGACTTTTGAATTTGGTCTTCACATGGATGTCTCACCTACTCAGTAAATGGCTTGTACTTGCAGCTTTAGGCACAGTATGAAATATGAGCATCTGCTTTTAGCTCTGCTAGGACAAGAAGAATCAAAGATCTGGTTACCAAAAGGACAGAAGGAAAAGTAGAGAAGCAAATGGAAATGAACTAAGGCTTCAGGCAGAGAAGCCACAAGAGGCCAGAGATCAGAGAGTGAGAAGCAACCACTGGGAAGCCGGGGAGGGAGGGGCTGGAGTCTGTGCATGGTGGGGGAGAACCACTTTAAATAAAATTTATTTTTTAAAGAGACCGAGTTTTATTCAACCCAGGCTAGCCTTGAACTTCTGATCCAGCCTCCCTTTAGTCTCTGAATACTGGGATCATAAGTGTGTGCCGCCAAGCCCAGTGTGAGCTCTGCTAAGGATGGAGCGCAGCAGGGATCTGTGCATTCTAAGTAAGCTCACCAACTGAGCTGCTAATACATCCCCAAGAAAGGAAGAGCTTTAAAAAGATGAGCCTGACAGTTCCCACCCTGCATTACACTGGGAATTGTAGCATGACGGTATAGGAGGTTGTCACTTCACTTCAAACTGCTGTGACTATCTTTACCTTGGCCATTAAGGGGACTCCAGGGTCTCCTACTTGAGCCTCTCAGTCTCTTTGTCAATAAAACAGAAGTTGCAGGCCGACAGATCTGAAAAGCAGCTCTAGCTCTTTTCGTTAGACGGCTGGAGCCTTCTGCAAATGTATGTAAAATATATTCGTCTTAGCAGTAGTAAAAGCCGAACTGAAAATCAGATTTATCATTTTAATTAAATATACTTTACACTCTCAATGTTTTTTTTTTGGAGAGCAAACTGCTTGTCCCTCCCCAGCAGCTTCCCCTTTGTGGGAGACATTCATGCCTGCTGCACCATTTAAGAAAATATCGGCGCACCCCCTAAGAGGGTACACAATTAGCAAGACCTAAATATGTATTCCTTAACAGAAAAGTGAGACTGACTTGTAGGAGAAAGAAAGAAATTGGAAATATCAAACAGGTAAGGGTTTTAGGCACGGTCAAGGTATCTGAAGACTAGAAATCAGGTCAAACCAAGCAACATAATAAGATCCTGTTTCTAAATATAATTTATACAATTAAACAACAAAACTGTGGGGAAGATTGTTGTTTGCTTTTTTACTTAAAGTTGGCTATTGCCAGACTGGGGTTGTAGCACAATGGATAGGTTTCCCTAGAATTCACGAGGCCTAGGGTTCGATCCTGGTACTGTATGATCAGATGTCACAGGCCTTTAATAGCAGCATCCAGGAGGCAGGGACAAGAGGATCAGAAGTTGAGAGATGGATGGATCAGCAGTTAAGAGCACTGGCTGCTCTTCCAGAGGACCTGGGATTCGATTCCCAGTACCTACATGATGGTTCACAAAATCTCTAGTTCCAGTTCCAGAGGATCCAGTGTCCCCTTCTAGTGTTCACAAGCACTGCATGTACATGAAGCAAAGGCATACATTCAGGGTTACACACTAAATTAAATTTAAATTAAAGAATAATACTTAACAATTTTTTTTAACGTTCAGGGTCATACCTCAATACATATGAAATTCAAGGTCAGCTTGGGCTACATGAGATCCTGTCTCAAAAGCAAAACACAACAATTAAGAAACAACCTGCTTCCCCCTCTACCAGCTTAGAATTGCTAACCTTTGAGCTGCTGGAGAATGAGACACAGACCCTGGGGGTATGGAAATGAGAGTTTGGTTCCCTGTTCCACTGAAAGTGGCACAAGGTTAATGCTCTCTGAACTTCTGAGTGGTCAGCTACAATGTAGAAAGCCTGGTACCTACTTTGCAGGGCACAGGGGAAATGACATAACACATCTGGAAAGTCTCAGGAAACAATAAATAAAACTTAGAGCTCATACTCAAACACCTGTCCAGTTGAAGTCATGGATGCCCGATCTCCACCTGGCTAGGCATTGTGTCCCCTCAGTGTGCATCTTCCTGATGCTCTTCTCCACCTAGGTCCCCAAAGAGTGACTGGGAGATCAGCTCTGCCCCAAACTGTAAACCAACAACCATTGCTATAAACTACCTGATGGGTTTGGGCTCCATGGCCAATGGGACAAATGAGAAATCAAATGGCGGCTGCAGCCAGCTCCTTAAGCTAAGGAGAAGCCTGGTGACTTTGGGACTGTTAAGGGCTAGAAGTGACAAGAGTTTCTGATGCAGGGGTTGCTGGGAAACTGCTGCAGGATAAACCTGGGGCTAGAGACACAGCTCAGTGGACAAGATGCTCAAGTAGCCTGGGCTCCATAACAGGGACTGAGTAAAAATGGTGTGGTGGTACAGCTTTCGGTCTCTACACTCTGAAGACAGAGAGGCAGGAGGAGCAGAAATTCAAGGTCATCTTCATCTTCACTGTGAGTTGAAGCTAAGGCTACCTGGGATACAGGAGACTCCGTCTCAATTTTTTTAACTAATTTTTTAAAAAAGATACCAACATACACACACACCTCATTATTCCCTCCAAAAATAATTTCTAGGAATAGTCCCCAGGTTTTGCCAGCCCTGGTGTTCCCTAGCCTGCCTTTGCTGGCTGAGTTGTCCATTATTTCTGACAAGAACAAATATAGACACTCTCAGGGAACTGAGGAGAGACTAAATGGAATAAATGATGCTTAATCTGTGGAGAGAGAAACTGCCTTCCCTCAGCAGAGCCCCGCCCAGCATGAGCCATGGCCCCTCATAATTCAAGTCCACACTTAATTAAAAAAGGGATCATCCTGCATTCTGGCCAATTGGCTCCAATTCCATTCTGACCCTTCAGACTGCTAGCATTTGTCTATTTTTCTCTTTCCCACCAAAAGAGAAAAGAATTGAAAACAAACAAAAACCTTCTATCCTGCAATTTTCTGCAAAGGCTCATCTGTGAACGGCTGTACTAGAAACAGAGATGTGGAATTATAAATGGACAGGGAGAAACAGGACAGAGCAAAAATAAAAAGAGCTTTGCGTGTTCAAGGGAGTCCTGAGCTGCTGCAGGCAGGGAATGTGGAAAGCTGGAGTCACCAGCACCTTCTAAAAATAGAAACTGCTTTCCTCTGGCCACCACAGGGTTGAGGGCCTCCCAACTCAGGCTCAGGCTTTCCTCTCCACACAGTGTTTCAAAGAAAAGGAGGGTACATATCGGCTTTAAAAAATATTGAAATAGGAACAGTGAAGTTGTACATCAGGTTGAGACACTTGTGCTGGCCCCAGCCTGACTACCTGAGTTTGATCCCCACTCAGGGTGGAATAAAGAGGGCCCACAGATTGTCCTCTCTCTTCCACATGCATGCTGCAGCAAGCACATGGCTCCAGATAATAGATAAATAAATAAATGCAATTAACGACTTTAAAGTATTAAAATGTAGAGTGTTATAAACAGCATGCTGCCCAGGCATGAGGACCAGGATTCAGATCCACAGAACTAACTCATGTACATGCCAGGTGGGCATGGCATCCTGTCCGTAATCCCAGTGTGAAGGAAGGAACAACAAGGAATCCCCTGGGCAAGCTGGCTGGCTGCACCTAGCCAAGCTGGCAAGCTCCAAGTTCACCCAGAGACTCTCCTTCAGCAAATAAGATGGAAAGTGATCAAGGAAGATGCCTGTGTCAACTTTAGACCTCCATATTTTCAGATACACATATGCACAGGCATACATACATGTGTACCTGCACATATTTAAACATTCACACACACACACAGAGAGAATAATACAGGAGAATAATTAAAATATTGCTCACCTTTTTAATTTCTCTCTCTTTGTGTGTCTCTGTGCGCGTGCTCATGGATGCCCATGTATGGAGGTCAAAGGATCACTTCAGGGAGTTGGTTCTCTTTCAACCATGTGGGTCTGGGGATCAAGATCAAGTTCCAGGTTTGGCAGCAGGCACACCTACTATAAGCCATCTAACTCAGGCATCTCATTAGATTTACAAGTATGAATTATAGGTTCCCAAACTTTGAACCCTCTTCCCTGCAGAGTTCTTAGATCAGACCCTCCTTGGGGTTGGCTCAGCCCTACAGAAGTCCTTTGCTCATCACTACTTCAGGGAATGCTACAACTGTCTCGCACAGATGAGGATGTCTCCAGGGAGCCACATCTGACTATTGACTGCAGAGGAGCGTCCTCAGGAGTTATTTGGGCTCCTCCTGATTTCACAGAGGTTCTTGAGGCCTAGCCCTACATCACCCTAGGGAAAGGGTCCTCATTTCCAGGTCTTTTGTTCAGGAACTGCTGGCCTCCTCCAGGAAGCCCAAGAGACTGGGCAAGATTTTATTCATCCTCCTCCTCTGGGCCCATTACATCTTCTGCTAACTGTCTGTGGAGGGACCTTGTTTAGCGGAGTCTAGAGAGAGGGTTTGGCTGAGCAGAGCGCACACCTGTGATTTCAGCACTCAGATGCTACACAGTGAGTTTGAGGCCTGTCGGAGTGACTTGTGACAGGGGGTGGGGGACACTCAGGCTAGCACAAGGTGACCTAGAACAAGGGAATCAGCTTCTTCACCCTCCTCTGAGCATATTCTGCGGTAAGCAGTGTATCCTTGCTCTGTTTTTAGTAAAATAATGTAAAGACATGTAGATAAAGGACACAGAGAACATGTTTCTAACCTGAAGAGCAGGGATGGGATGATTTCAAATCTACTCTGTGGTGACCCTGATAAAAGCCATAGACTCTCTCTTCAGTGAGGTGAACAGACACATACTGGTGCAGGCAATTAGTTTCCTGAGGTGCACATTCCATTCATGGCATGGAGGAGGGTCTGGAGCGAAACTGGGCCAGTGAGAAAAGGACTGGAGGAAGTCTAAGGGAGACGCGGCAATTTGTTTGTTTGGTTTGGTTGGTTGTTGGTTTGGTTTTAGCAGTACTGACCCATCACCAGCTTATGGGAAGGATCTAACACAGCAGCCCCCCTCCCCAGATTCTGCTCTCTGCATTGTTCTACCTGGAGAAAGCTCCAGCCTGGGAGACACCAAAGGGATCCTATGGGTCTCATCCCTGGGCCTTATATATCTGTCTCCCCTTAAGTGCCTGCACCTTTTCAAGGTTCTGCAGAAGCCAGGCCTAAATACATCTCTGCCCCTGCAAACAGTCAGATTGGACAGATTACCCACAGAGTGCCCCCAGCTAACACTACACCAAAGATCAAATCCAGCTCCTTGTCATTCATTCCCCAAAGCCTATGTGGGCCATGTGTGCTGTTGCTCATCTGTAATTCCAGCACTCCAGGAAGGCAAAGAATCACAAATTTAAGGCTAGCCTAGGAGACCTAGAATCTGACCCCATTTCAAAAGACCAAGCCATTAAGTAGACAGAGGCAGGAGAATCAACAGAGGATATTCTGCATCAGAATGAGTTACAGGAGACCCTGTCTCAAAAGGGGGAAAAGAGGAAGGGGGGGAAGAAAGGAAGAGAGAGAGAGAGAGAGAGAAAGCTACAACAAAACATGGGCTGGAGAGATGGCTCATCAATTTAGAGTACTTGCTGCTTTTCCAGAGGACCTGAGTTCTGTTCACAGCCACCACACCAGCTGACTCACAACCACCTGTTACCTACAGCTTCAGGAGATCCAGTGCCTCTGGCCTTTGCAGGTACCCACACATACCTACACATATAATACACATAATTAAAAGTAAATAAATAAAGCAAACTTAAGAAAAATGTTTTAAAAGCTATGTGGGGAGAGTCCAGCTCTCTGGTGGGCACTCAGGCACCTTACACTTCTTTCTTCCTTCCCAAGCCTGTACTCTGGCCTCACAGCTCCCACAGTAAACTACTGGGTGCCTTTGTATGAAAATTTACATTTCTAAAGTCTACATTTACATTTTATAATTTAAACTCCTAGGAAACAAGTTAGAGTCCAGCCCCCCAATCTATTGGAGGAAGAGTATTTACCTGCCCAGGGCAGTATATTGGAGGAGTCAGGAAGCACACCACTCACAAAGGAGTTGTGATCAGTCCTGCCTCTGAGTGGTGGCCTGTAGGCCCAGGCTCCAAGGCCTCCTATACTTCCTTAAAGTGAACCTCTTTGGAGTGTCCTCAATCTGTGCCTGGGGCCCTTGGGGTCAGTGAGCATTTGGAAGGCCTCCATCATACCATTTGTAAAATGAGCTGAGAGTGGCAGGTGGCAGGGACTGATGAAGAGCATGCACCCAGGGCTGGCTCCCTCAATGTCTCTTAAGCCACATTGTGCATCCCAGTCCACACCTCCAGCTTCTCTTTTCCTCAACTACCTCAAGCTCTGTTGGAGAAGAGGCTGCAGGATTCCCTTTGCAAATGTCACTGTTTGTTTCTTTTTATATTTATTTTTATTTTATGTGAATTGGTGTTTTGCCTGCATGTATAACTGTGTAAGGGTGTCAGATCTTGGAATTACAGACAGTTGTGAGCTGCCATGTGGATGCTGGGAATGGAACTCAGGTCCTCCTTAACCACTGAGCTATCTCTCCAGCCCCTGAAATGTCACTGATCTTAACCTGAGTGTCCAGTCAGGGGCCAAGGCAAGTGTAGCAGTGGCAGCTGCAGTTAGTTCACTGGGTCTACAGGCTGAGCCAGAGACAGGGAGGTAGGCTCCTTTGGTCTCTGCCAGGCCTGGGAAGGAGGAAGAAAGGAGGAGCCAGAGCCCTCCGGAGAAATGAAAGAAATCGGAACCAGATAGGCAGCCCTGGACAGGCCCCAACCAGAGCGCCAGGCACTCACTCAGGGACCCAACTGAACCTTTGTGGAGACCACATCAGAACTCTCTCCCCACCCCTGCCTGTCCTCCTCCCCATCTTCTCCTGCCCTAGGAACTCACACCCCACCCCACGCCGGGATCTGCTTGGGCTTGCCTCTGCTTCCTTGGGCAGGATGCCTGCAAAACTCCATTACTTTGCTTTTTATTGTAGCTATTCACCTGACAGGCCATTTTGTGCTTTTGAAAATGAGCAAGGCTCAAGGAGGTCTTAGGAACAGATTCCCCTCTGGGCCCTGCAGAGCTCTCTGTAAATACATAGGGGTTTCTGTAACAGGAAACAGAATGAAAGATACTTCAGAGATATGGACTGACCCAAGCTCTCATGGAAGGAAGGCTTCCTGGAGGACAGGGGCAGCAGGTTTGAGCTTTAAAGAAGAGTTTGGCTGAGAAGTGGGAGCAGGATTTGATGCTGCAGAATGAGATCTACTTGATGAGTAGGAGCTGTCAGGGAGCTAATGTCCCTGTCCTAGCTCTGACTCCTACAGACTTAAAGAGACTGCATGTACCATTTTCTTCTCAGAAACTTGCATGGTCTCACCTGTAAAGTAGGGGTGTTTGATTAGATGCATTTTGAAAGCAGCCCCATGGGCCTATGGCAGCTAGAGCAACCTAGATCCCAAGGGAGATGGTCTTTCTCACAGTTGCTTGCCACGCAGCACTAAGTCTGACATAGCAGATATTTACTGAATGAAATTACAAACACTATGATCAACTTACTAAGCAAAATTGAAATTCATCCTTTCCTTTGATCAAGTCACTTGGGAGTTCTTTCTTTTATGGGATGCTTATCTTCAGATAAAAAGTAAGATGGTGGGCTGGAGAGATGGCTCACTGTTGAAGGCTGGGCTCACAACCAAAAAAGTAAGATGGCAGAGAGGGGAACATTACCTGTCCTTGAGCCTCTTGTTTTTCCAGCAGTGAGTGAATAAGAAAGCAGGTCACAGATAAAGCAGCTCTACAGATCACAAGCCCTTGAGGAAAACAACTGTATTTGTGCCATTTTACATTGACTGAGCACCAAGTGTGCATCTATTGCTTTCGAATAGCTGAATTCACTTAAGCTCATGATCTCATAGGGCTGCACAAAAGATCGTGATGGGTTTGAGATTCCAATGCCCAGCGATTTTGACTAGTGGAGTTACCTCAAATGAGGGGTAATATCCCTTTCTTAGCTTCTTTCCATTTTCATTTGTAAAATAAAATGGAAACAATAGCTCTGCAGCACTAGGTTATGGGAAGGAAATGAGCACGTGGAGGCAAAGTGTTTCATAAATGCTAGTTATTATGGTTCCTCTGGGCACTGAAGTTCGTTTGCCTCCCCCTCCCCCTAGGGCACACAGACGTGTTCTCACTCCCACGTACGCACAGCTCAACAGAGGCGTGTGCTAAACGCTAGCGGGAGGAACTCGGGGCTCCTCAGACCCAAAGCCTATGCCGGAACCGGTAGAGAAGCGGCCGGGTCCTCAGCTTTCCTCTTTTTTCTCAATTCTTTATGAATGAACTGAGGCCAAAAAGAGTTGTTGTTTTTTTTTTTTTTTTTTATGAATGGAAGTCCAAGAAGTGAATGAAACCGAGAGACAGCCCCTGCTTTCTGATTGGCCTCCTGGGTGGAAAACTCCGCCCCCAAGCCTGGCTAGGCGAGTCTGCGGATTGGCGGGCGTGCCCGGCCCTGGGGTTTCATTCACAAAAGTCAATGAAACAAAGGGAACCGGGGCGGGGGGGGGGGGGGTAGAGAGCTAGAACGGAGGCCTAAGCAAAGGAAATGCACCAATCAGCTGCTCCCCTGGGCTCACAACTGTCTGCTGCGCCCGGAAAACAAGCTTGGGCTCTGGGGACCGGGGGCTCAGGCCGCCTCTCTCCGGCCTAGCCCCTTCACCTTAGTTGTGTCATCCCCCGGGCATGCTGAGCATCCCCTCGCGGCTCCTGCACAGACGCGCGGGCCTCAGGTGAAGGGGAAGGAAGGGACAATGTCTGTGATTACCCCCCCCTCCCCGCTTCATCTCCAACACACCACACTCTCTGCTCGGCGCCCGCTTCCGCACATTCTGGGGCGGGGGTGGGAGGCGTCGGGATTCGGGGCTGGAGGGGGCGCCTGAGTTATGGGCGTGCGAATGGTGTGCGCCTTGCGCGCGCGCGCGCACACACACACACACACATAGACACACTCACACGCGCGCACACACACGTCTTATGTAACCCAGCCGGGGCTGAGCAGGGCTGCAGAAAGCAGACACGCCGACCCCAGCTCGCGGGAGCAGGTGGGACCTCCTTTAGCAGGAGGGGAGTGGCGGTGGCTGCTCTCGGCCGCGCAGGTCCCAGCGAGTCGGAGAAGTTTCACTGTCCGACCCGAAGCCTCGCGATCGCCCCCCCTTCCCCCCCGCAGCGCTCTCGGGACCGTGTGCGAACTGCCTCCCCCCTCCCAGGTCTCTGCCTCCGCGCGGGGGCCCGGCCGTGTGGCCGGAGGGAGCGGCCGGATGGAGCGGAGGATGAAAGGCGGATACTTGGACCAGCGAGTGCCCTACACCTTCTGCAGCGTGAGCGCCTCGTCGGCCTCCACGCCCGCCCCCGCCCCGCACCCCGCCCCTACTTGCCCTACAGCCCCCTCCCAGGGGGTCTCCGAGGAGTCCAGGGAGGCCTAGTTCCTGAGCTGCCCCGGGACCCCACCCCCACCCCCAAGCTAGACTCCTTAGGGTGATTCGGGGGCATTCTCCCCCCTCCTTCCAGCAGAAATCTCCCGGAAATGGGAGCTTGGGCGAAGCGCTGATGGTCCCGCAGGGGAAGCTCATGGACCCGGGCTCCCTGCCGCCTTCCGACTCCGAAGGTAAAGAAGCAGACTAACTGCGACCCCTTTCCTCAGCCCGCACACATCCCAAAACCCTATCCTGAACCTCCCCAGCCCACGTTTTCCCAAAAGTCAAACCACCTAAAGGACTCTCTGATCGTTCTTCTCCGACCCTTATCCCCAGTGGGGAGGCTGTAACCCGGGCTCGGCAGGTCTCTCCCCATATCCTCTCCACCTCATCACCAATTACAATATTCACCCATCAGATCTCTTCCAGGACCTCAGTCACTTCCAAGAGACGTGGCTCGCTGAAGGTGAGTAGTTTTGTTGTCTTCCTAGAATTAGAAGTGGGAAGCTGGGGGTTCTTCTCTGTCTCAAGGAGTCTTTCTGCTCCCTTCCCCCAGACCCTAACCACTTCACTCTCCCCAGCGCCCAGTGTGGACACATATCGATATTTATTTTCTCACCCTGAGCAAGGCTTGTATAACTAGGGCCTGGGGATGAATCAGACTATTGTGTGGGGTATTTGCTTATTTGAATGGAACTTGGCCCCAGGCCCGTTTTTCCTGGTTGAAATTTTCATTTGCAAAGTTTGTTTGGCAGGAGGCTCCAGGCCTAGGTGTAGTGTTGGGGTGCTGAGATGTTGCAGGAAATCTGGGAGGATCAGGAGAAATAAGGGGTGATGTGTTACCTATCTTTTGAAGCTGCTGGAACATTGGTTTTTACTTCCTTGCTTTCACTTTTTCCTAACTCCAAGGGCCAATTTACTGCCCATGCCAAAATAACAACAAAAGTTTCAATAATTCTTTTCTTGGCACTTTGGCAGAGAAGACTCAGGTCTGCCTCCCCAAATAGCCTTGATTATAATTCCAATGGCAACTGATCCTCCCTCCATTCCTCCTGAATACCTCCACCCCCAGGCAAATGCCCCCCTTCCTGTATGCTGGTGGCTGGTTGTGAGCTGGCCAGGATGGGGTCAGTAGCTCAGCCTGGGCTGGGTGGGGCAGTGTGCCCTAGTTGGTGTGTGCAGTTGAGGTTATTCAGCCTGAGGGTGTTGCTGGGGGGGGGGCACTGCCAGTAGAAGGTGCCATGGTGGCCTACAGTCCCCGAGATTCAGGAAGGGTTAGCACCCCATCCTAGCTAACAGCCTATATTTATTAGACTATATTAATAGTCTAAAACCTAAGAAACCAAAAGTGAACTCTTTCTTGAGGTCTTTCCTCTTCCTGTGGTCTTCTGCATTGCTACACTCTGGTTACCTTTCTTTTGAAATTTAAACGCTCAAATCCACCCCTCCCAGGATTCTCTATATGAGTGTTTGCGTGAGAAAAAAAACAACACTAAATATATCTGTGGGATGAGGTGAGATCTGTCTTGACCACTATCTCACACACACACTATTATTTATTATTATTATTATTATTATCATTATTATTGCAGAATGACTGTTTAGCACAGAGTTCATCTTCCAAAAATGTGGAATGGGGTGGGTGGGTTCTGGAGTATCAAGTATTTTCCTTAGCTGAGTGCCTAGCTCCTACATGAAGAGCTTTGTTGGGTAGGCTTACATCCTCTCCATGTTTTGTAGCTGAAGAACTCAAGGTTTCCACAAGCTCCTAAAGACTTCCTTTCTTATCACCTGATTTCTGATTTTGGTCTGTCTCTCTGGGTTTCTTTACCTGCCCATCAGCTGAAGGTTCCCACAATGGTCGGCTCCCAGGCTATGAGGTTAGCTCAGGGTGGTATTTTGGCAACGCTTGGTCTATTTGTATGACAAGGGATGGAAAATGCTGTCTTCTTCCAACCATGAAAGCTCCTCCCCTTGGTGGTGGGTCTGGTGTCCATGTGTCTGTCAGTGTGTGTTAGTGTAGCAGCAGGTGTGTGTGCTTGCATGTGCGCAAGCGTGTGTGCGTGTGTTACATACTGCTGCCTTGGGAGTCCCTGTACACTTAAATCCAGTGGGTGGGGAGGTGAGGGTGGAGAATGTAAGGGGGGGGGCTAGAATCTCCTTGGTTCTCTGTCCTTCCTCCTGAGGGAGCAGCTCAGGTTCCCAGCTGGCGACGTATGGCCAGGCCTGAGGTGGGGATGCTGAGGCCACTCGCTCCTCACTCTCTCTGCGGAGACAGATGCAGCTGCCGGGGTCCTGTCCCCCTGCACCATCCCAGCATCACCCCAATCTCCTCTCCTGCCTCTTCCCACCAGGTCAGTGGTACCCCACAGTCCAAAAGAGTGACAGGGAGGGATGAGCCCCTTTGGAATCTTGCCAGTGGTGGGGGACATCAGGAGGAATGGGGCCCAGAGCCCAACCTCCCCTCTCTCAGCTTGGTTTCTTCCTAAAGCCTCAATTTGGAAACAGTGAATTCTTACAGTGTGGGTGGGGCAGTGAAGATTTGAAGTGGGGGGTGACCAGGCTGGAAAGGACAGAGAAAAGTGGATGTGGTTTCCGGAATATCGGCTGCTTAGTGGGCTTTTGGGGTGAGTGTTGGTGAGGCTCTTCTGAGGCAGCATACACATCTTTGGGGTCGGGATTTTTCTGGGTTTCTTAGGTGAGCAGAGGGGAGGGTTATCTGCTTTCGGGGTGCCTGTGATCTGTTGAGATGTTGGGAAAAAGATGAAGCTGCCACAGAGACTCTGGGCTTGGGCAGACTGCACCAAGATGTGGCTGGTTATGTAAAAAGATTTGTGGATCTGATGGAGGGTCCCTTTGTGGGACTGTCAGGAGCCTTCAAGAACCATTAGGGACAATGATTGTGTGGTGTCTTTGGTAGTTAGGAACACGGACTGAGCTATGTACACCATTTGTATGAAGTTGGAGGGGGGGCTCTGCAAATTCCCAGAAGACTTATGGATAGATTTGGGGTCCTTGACATTGCTGTTCTGAGTGTAAAATTGTTGGGATTGTACCATATATGGTGACAATGCGGGTTTTTCTAGTACAAGAATGGTTTATAGCTTTTATCAGAATTTTAAGGGATGGGCTCATCTTTCTACAAGAATTACTGCAACCAAACATGCCTCCAAGGGTGACCCACCCCTGGCCCTTTGGCTCTCTTATCTATAGAGACCAAACAGAGACCCCATGTGTGGAGTGAAAGCATGAAGAGAGCTTCATCCATGTATTTTCCCAGAGTGAAGTACAAAGAATTTGAGTGAAAGTGTGTGGGCACCCTGGTGTCTGGGGGGGGGAGCGGTCTGTTGGGAAGGGAGGGGTTAGTCTTCAATTCTCTCCCTAGTCTTTAGTTCAATGCCACCTCCATCGTTGTATTCCCTTCCCTTCCAGAAGGTTCCTGGAGAGGAATGTCCCCTCCACAGATAAAGAACTGGTTCCTTCCAAGATAGAGGCTGCCAGGGTGGGGGCAGGGCACTGGTGAGAGGCCCCCCCCACCCCCACCAATGTTGACACAATAGAACAGAAGCTCTGGAGAATGCTACCATTACCTGGGACTGCCTCCACACCCAGAGGATGACATCCCTTTGTGGGATACATGGTAGCTAGCGATAGGCTTCACTGCTTAGCTGGTTGAATTTTCCTGTTCTTCTGGAGCCCATCTTTGGGGTCCCCAGGCTCCCTATTGGAGGGACAGTTCCTGAATATTGCTTATATTGCGCGTGTGTGGGGTGTGTGTGTGTGTAAATTGCTTGGGTACACACACCTCCCTTAGCCATCTGCCATGTCCCCACCTAAATAGTCCCTTATCAGTGCCAGTAGAGCTGGGGACAGACTCTGGCACACTGGCTCTGCAGCCAAAACACAGCCCAGTCAACAAATAGAATGGTGCACGTTCAAGACCAAACATGGTAGTTAAAATTCCTTCTGCTCTCCAGGAACGCCAGGCTGTGTTTCTGTTTCTGTCTTCGTTGATAGTCTCTGGGTGATTGAGGGCCCTGCTGTAACCCTTCGGGAGAGGATCGATATTAGGAAAGCAGGGAATGGGGCTCACTCCCCATTCTGGAGAGAGGACAGCATGTGCTGAAGAGAGGTCTCTTCTGGGGCTTCCGGATAAACTTTCGAGGCAGAGGGAAAGGTCAGATGACCCACAGGGCTCTCTAGCCCAGTGGCGTCAGCAGGAGATGCCCCCAGCCCATTACCTCACTGGAAACCGATAGTTAATGAGGCCCCTAGAGGGGCTCCGGAGTGCGTAAGCTACCCCCTGCCAAGTTCTGCACCCCTTCCTCGCCCCGGGGACCCTCCTGGCCTGAGTAGTAGGGAGGGAAATATCTGCTGGTTCCCACAACCTTCAGGTTCTGTGAGCCTTGAAGGGGCCAGAAAACCGAGCAGGAGTACATGTGTTCTTTGACTAGTGATTTCCCAATGAGCCAGTCACTAGGGACATTTACTGCAAATGTGGATGCTGGCCCACCTCTTTCTTATGGAATGGCTTTCCAGATTTGAGGACTGGGAACGGATGGGGATAGGAAGCTGGGTGGTTCTTCAGTCAGGCTGACTGGGGGACAGCTTCTGTGGGATTGTAGTTGGGCTTCCAAAAGTCTGAGGATTTATGTATATTTTTACTGAGGGATTTAGCGTCCCATTGATGTATTTGGCCACCTTAGAATTGTAGTTCACTGATCTAAGTATTTTAACTGCTGGAGTCTTTTGGTTCTTAAACTCTCTTACCCCAATCTCTCTATCTAAAGAAATAATCATCTAAACCAGAAATGGTGTCGCATAGGCCTGTACTCACAACCATTAAGAAGCTGAGGCAGGAGGATGGTGAATTTAGAATTTAAGACCAGCCTGAGGTACCTAGTAAGACCTGGGGGGGGGGGATGTCAAAAGAACCTTGATTCAACCCCCATTGTTGCAGTAAGTAAATAAATAAAAATCAACTTTAAACCTGTATCTGTAACCACTCAGTACCTGTGACATTAGAAGTAAGCATTTGATCACAGCCTGAGTACCCTTGTAAGATGAGCTTTTCCGGTGGTGTGGCAGCTGGTATGTGCAAAGGAGTAGCTAGCTGTAGGGTAAGGGGAGGGCTGCCTGGCTTAGGATCTCCCTACTTTTGGCGTCTGTGGTGGGTGCTAGCTCCTCCCAGCCTGAGGACCAGTCTCATTGGATGTTTATTCATAAATAACTACCGTTCAGTATCTGTTCTGAGTGTCATCTGAAGAAGGCAAAGCCCTTGTCTTCACAGCTTAACTTGCTGGTGAAGAGATGAACATTAACATGTGACTATACATTAATAAGGGGGGAGGTGCCAACTGAGACAGAAAGCCTAAAGGGGGCAGTTTTGCTTTGGGTGGTTAGAGAAGGCCTCTAGTAATCTAGCAAGGGGCCTATCTGTAACCGGAGCATTCCAGGAAGATGCTGAGTTTTAGGTCAGCCAGGGCTCCATAGTGAGATTCAGAACAGAGCGGAAGGTCTGGGGGAAAAGGACCCAGCTCAGCAGGACCGAGCTCTATAGGAGACCAAGATGCTGGGGTATAACAATAGTAGGAAGACGCTGGCCAGAGAGAAGGGGGGGGGGCAAGAATTCAAATTTCACTCACGTGTTAAGTGAGAGAGCAAAGTGGCTTCTACTGGACAAAGATCACCCTACCAGCTGTGTGGGCTGCAGGCCCTGAAGTTGGTGAGTGGGAAAACACAGGGTCCTATGGCCACCATCTGAGCCTGCCTGCCCCCTTGGGATTGGGTGTAGAATTTTCCCCACCCCTCATCTCACCCGCCACTCTGAAGTCTGAGTCTTTTATCTGGCAGTTTCGACATTGTCCAGTCTAAGAGCAAGCGGGCTCCAGGCAGTGACAGTCCAGTCTCCTGGGTCACCAGTTCTATTGTCCTGCTTCAGACCCACTATTCTCCTAGACAGCCAGGGAGTTATTCTTTGTGTCTGATCTTCTTTCTGCTGTAATTCTTTTTCCCCCCTTGATAGAGAGGCAAGAGTAAACAGAAACGATGGAGTCCATGTGCAGAGATGCTTGCCCTGGAGAATGGTCCCCAGACCTCCAGGCTTGGAACGCTCTCCTTTCTCTTGGCTACACACCAATGATGAGGCAGTGTCTCCAACTTCCTCCAGCCCTGTTTTCATCCTCTTTCCACACCTCTACAGCTGCTCTCTCCTTCACTCTCTTTCCTACGCTCTAGAACTCTTGGGTGTCTCCAGAGCACCTGAAATACAGACTCCTGGCCCTTCCCAATTCAGTGCCCCCTCACCTGATTCCAGGCCCACAGTTTGTAGCTCCTCCACACCCCTGATGGCACTCTGCTATGAGCCTTATAAACTTTGGTGGGCAGGTCCATTTGCACTTCAGAAAAATGAAGGGACAGGAACAAAACATCCTGGCAGACTGGAGTCTTCTCAGACATGTTCTGAGGGTCCTTCCTGGAGTCTTCTTGCCATTGGAGCTGGAGGATGCAGGGAGTCACCCTTGTCCAAAGGAGCTGGAGCTAATCTTCAGGGTGGACAGTGGTGTCTTCCTAGGGCTGCCACTGAGCAGGGTCACACCCCAGGCTCACCTCTGGCCTCTCTCTGCAGCTCAGGTACCAGACAGCGATGAGCAGTTTGTTCCTGACTTCCATTCAGAAAATTGTGAGTAGTGAGTGCTGGGTGCGGGGATTGGCGGGGGGAGGGATGGGGATCTGGGACCGACAGGAAGTGAGTCATGAGGACAGAGAGTCACCCACAGGAGAGCAATTTGCTCTCACCTAAAGACAGGGTGAATGTCAGGGCTCCCCATCCTGGAATATGGACTCCAGGACTGGAAGATGAAGGCCTTGGTTCCCCTCTGAAGTTGTAGCCATGAGACTTGAAGCAGATGCTTTCTCTCTGCAGCCGAAGCAAAGGACTTGAGACAGCTCTGCAGGACCCAGCTCTGTTGTTCTGTTATCTTTAGCACTGGTGATGTTGCCCCAGGAAAGATTTGTCAATGTCTCTGGAAAGTTTGACATGGTCAGTGGTACAGCAAAAATATCCTACAGTGCTCAGGGCATCCCCCCAAATCTGACCCCCATGTCACAAATGTCACTGTTGAGAGATGATGCTTGGACAGGAATGGTGATCCACAGCTGTCATCTGGAAGTAGTGAGTTTGAGACCAGTCTGGATACATATTGAGGCCTTGCCTCAAATGAAAAAGAATGCCTGATGTGGTGCTTTTAATCCCAGCATCTGAGAGGCTGGGGCAGGCAGATTTCTGAATTTGAGGCCAACCTGGGGTACAAACTGAATTCCAGGACAGCCGGGGCTACACAGAGAAACCCTGTCTTGGGAAAAAAAAGAAAAAAGAAAGAAAGGATGAGAAAAGATGTTTGGATCTTAGATATCATCACATATGAAATAAACTAGGCATAAAAATGGAAAACAGCAGACATCAGAACTGTGGATTCTAGGGCATCTGATGGGACTGTAGGAAGCCAGGACTGAGCCACGGTGGTAGCTGGACTTTGAGAACCCAGCAAGTGCCCAGAAAAAGCCAGTGCTCCTCAGAGATAATTAGGAGCATGTGTATGTCACTCAGCTGACATGCATGGCTGATAGCCAAACTCCCTCAGAAAACCAAAGAATCTTTATAAGAAAGCATGTCCTTCACTTGGAATTTTCCAGGGCTCTCAGGAAAGGCAAAGGCCCTGCATCTAACATGTCCACTCAATGGTGTTTCCTTGGCTGGGGGTGTGAGTGTTAAACTTTTTTTTTTTTTTTTTTAAACTTTATTTATTTATTTATTTGCCTTGGTGTTTGCCTGGAACTGGAACTACAGACAGTTGTTAGCTGCCACGTGGGTGCTAGGAATCGAACCCGGGTCCTCTGCAAGAGCAGATGGTGCTCTTAACCGCTGAGCCATCTCTCCAGCCCCGAGTGTTAAACTCTTAAGATGGCTCCCTTGGTTATTGCCAGACATTAACCTAATGTATAAAACTACACATAACAGGGGTAACCAAAATGTTCTGAAAGCATCCAACTTCAGTGTTCAGAGAGTGAGAGAAGAAAGCTGGGGTGTCAGAAGCCCTGTCCGCCTCGATGCGACAAACACTCTGCTCTGTTCTCTTACAGTAGCTTTCCATAGCCCCACCACCAGGATCAAGAAGGAACCCCAGAGTCCCCGCACAGACCCGGCCCTGTCCTGCAGCAGGAAGCCACCACTCCCCTACCACCATGGAGAGCAGTGCCTTTACTCCAGGTGAGCTCTGGCCCTGGAGCGGGTAGTTAAGTCTATGGCAAGGTGTTAGGAGGTCAGGGCTTCCTTGAGGGTTAGGGGAGGGGAGGGCAGCCCTGAGCCCAGGCAGCAGTAGAAATGAAGGTGGGCAACTAGGGTTTCCTAGTCCTGCATGTAGCACTAGTGGGAATTCCTCTGAGTGATAGAGAGGATACTACACAGTGGACAGATGACCCCCAGTGTGCCTGAACACAATGAGTCTCTACCTGGAGGCCCAAGTCCTGCTCAAACTAGTTGCTCTGGGCTTTGGAGAGATGTCAAGCTAAGAGGCTCAGTTCGAGGATTAAGAAAATGAACTCACTTAGACAGGTATGATGGCATATGCTTGAGACAGGAGGATTGTGAGTTTGAAGTCAGCCTTAGCTCCGTTGAGAGGTCCAGGTCAAGCAGGACCCTTTGCTGGAGAGAACAAAAAGAATTCTTTGCCTGGGGGCTGGGGGTGTGGCTAAATTGGCAGAGTGCTCGCACCCTATCATGCACAAAGTCATGCTTTGAGAGTGGGCTTCACATAAACTGGGCGGGTGATTATGTGCATGCAGTCTCAGCAGGTGTAAGGTAGAAACAGGTGAATCTAGTTGGTGGTCATTGGAGACATGGAGAGTCTGAAGCCACCCTGAGTGAGCTACATGAGACTCTACCTTAAAAAAACAAAGCAAAAAAACCTTTCCTAGCACTGGGGAGACAGAGGCCAGCCTGGTTTACAGAGTGAGTTCTAGGACAGCCAGGGATTCACAAAGAGAAAGTATGGATGGATGGATGGATAGATAGGTAGATAGGTAGGTAGATAGATTGATTTGCTGGGCCATGGTAGTGTATACTTTTAATCCTAGCACTCAGGAGGCAGAGACGAGTGGATTTCTGTGAGTTCATGAACAGGACAGCCAGGACTACAAAAAGAAAGCCTGTCTTGGAAAATATTTTTCTTAAATAGATATAATTTCACCCAGGCCCTCCCCCCCATAAGTTTCTTCCTGGGGGATGAAGGATAAAAGATAGTCACCTAGCTTCCCTGTGCCCTCATCCTCATTTCCCCTTCAACTTCAGTGCCTATGACTCCCCCAGACAAATCGCCATCAAGTCCCCTGCCCCTGGTGCCCCTGGACAGTCGCCCCTGCAGCCCTTTCCCAGGGCAGAACAGCAGCAAAGCCTCCTGAGACCCTCCAGCTCTTCCCAGTCCCACCCTGGCCACGGGTACCTTGGTGAACACAGGTAAGGAGCCAGATCCGCAGTACCGGGGGACCGAGAGCTCGCCAGGAAGTCTGGACTCAATTCCCTAGTTCGCTATATAGTTCTCTGTAGAGATGTGACTGGGAGAAGAGGAGAACCAGGGAAACCCTCAAGAGCCCTGTGAAAAAGTGGCACTCTCCAAGGAACCTAATGGAAGCGTATTCTCTTTTCTTCCTTCTCCATCCATCACATCCAGCTCCGTCTTCCAGCAGCCGCTGGACATGTGCCATTCCTTCACATCTCCTCAGGGAGGGGGCCAGGAACCTCTCCCAGCCCCCTACCAACACCAGCTGTCGGAGCCCTGCCCACCCTACCCCCAGCAGAGCTTCAAGCAGGAGTACCACGATCCCCTGTATGAACAGGCTGGCCAGCGGGCTTCAAGCCAGGGTGGGGTCAGCGGACACAGGTACCCAGGGGCGGGGGTGGTGATCAAACAGGAGCGCACAGACTTCTACGACTCAGGTAAGAGATTCTTGGGGGAACTCAAGGAGTTTTTCTGGGATCACCCCGGGGGAGGGGAGAAGGGGGGGCTGGAGGCTAGTACTTCTAAGAGCAGTGAGGTTAGGCAAAGGTCCCTAGAAAATTTGTACCTTTCTATCAGGTCATAATCCAAATCATTCACTTTTTTTTTTTTAAACTTTATTTATTTATTTGCCTTGGTGTTTTGCCTGGAATTGGAACTACAGACAGTTGTTAGCTGCCATGTGGGTGCTGGGACTCGAACCCGGGTCCTCTGGAAGAGCAGAGGGTGCTCTTAACCGCTGAGCCATCTCTCCAGCCCCCTCACTTTTTTTTTAAACATATTCTAAAGAATGACTGCTTTCTAGCCAGCCAAAATTCAGATAAAATGATAGAGTATATACATCTTTGTCCTTATAGCTTTTGACAATAAGAAAGGTTTGGTATTTACTACTGCTGGGGGGTTTAATTAACCCAGTCAGACCAGGGTGCTGTGCCTGGAACAAGGGTATGCAGCTGAAGGATTACAAAATGAGATTTATTACTGGGTCCTTGCCTCCATAATATTATGAAGGGAGCTGAGCATGTGTACCCATGTAATCCAACCACTTGGGAAGCGGAGGCAGGATAATCATCAGCATCAAGACTAACCTGGACTAGTGTCTATTAAAAAAAAAAATGAGCTGTGATTGTTCATTCCTATTAAAGCTGGCATTCAGGAGGCAAGGGCAGGTGGACAGCCATGAGTTTAAGACTAGCCTGAACTAACTACATAATGAATTTCAGGCCAGCCTGGGTTACAGAGTAAGACTTGACTCAGAACTTTTCTTGTCCTGGTGCCCACAGTATTGTGGGGTCAGGGGCTGAACCACAAACCCCTAGCCACTCTAGGGTGCTTCCCTTCCACAAAGCCTGGCTGTAATCCCGCCTGATGAAGTGGCGGCTGGGAGAGGGAGATGCTCCGAGTTGCTGACCTTCAAAGGCTGGAGACCGGAGGGGATCGGGTTACTTGCCCTTGAACTCCTGCTCCTCCCCCCCTCCGCTTTCCTGAATGAAGTCAGGAATTCCATTCACAAAATGGAGGCATGAATGAACCCTCCCTCCTCCTTCCCCGAGGTGTCGGGTTTCAGCGGCTCATTCATAGGTGGGAGTGGAGGGGGCGGGAAAGGGATGGAACTTAAAGCTTGGCATCACACAGTTCCTTTCCCTAGGTGGAGCAGCTGGGAGGTTTCAGTTCTGTGGAACCCAGTAATGCACTTAGACCCGAGAAAAAAAACAGTCCAGTGCCCACTGCCTCTTCCCTAGATGTATGCATTCCACCTTCCACCCACCGGACTCCTTTCTCTCATTTGCACACACACATACACACAGAAAAAGAGACAGGGCTTGGAACCTGACCTGCTGACCGGACATGTGCCCATTCCGAGGAAGTCTTTGGCGAACCCTTCCCAACCCCCGGAGGTTCATCTCTCACCCCCTCCTTCCCCTGAACTCACAGGAAACAGCTGCTCCCTGGAATCTTGGGCCTTGGGGAACAGGCTGCCTGGCCTCAGCTGCTGCCCCCATGCCCTCTGTCCCAGCCCTCAGACTGAGGGCCTCAAGCTTCCAGCTCCTTCTGGGTGAACTTCCCCTGGGATGTGGTGGGAAAAGGGCAGTCGCCAGACGGCAGGCTAGGGGCAAGAACTTCTTGAATGTGTGCAGGGCTCCACTTCTGCCACATAAGATCATCACCCTTTCTTCCTTCCCCCAGATGTTCCTGGGTGCGCATCAATGTACCTCCATCCAGAGGGCTTCTCTGGGCCCTCTCCAGGTGATGGAGTGATGGGTAAGGCAGCCCCTTCCTGTCCTGGCTAAGGCTTCCTAATGGGGGGAGGGATCCTTGCTGTTGGGGAGACTCCCCAGCCAGGAGTCTCTTTGATTCTGTGGGATCTCCAATCAGTGAGCCTCAGATCTGAGCAGTCCTCATCTTCCTCCACAAGGTTATGGCTATGAGAAATCTCTTCGACCATTCCCAGATGATGTCTGCATTGTCCCTGAAAAATTTGAAGGTCAGAGAAGTGACTGAGTGGGAGGGTCAGGGCCCTTCTCCACCCTTATCACACTGGGTTCTGTAAGAATCACAGTTCATTCTCGGGAGAGGTCGGTACACTCAGGAAAGCCTTTGAGGATGGATGCCCCATGGGGAGGGGAAGGAGGCTGGGGAAGGGATATGTGCCTCACACCTATTTCCATTTTCCCAGGAGACATCAAGCAGGAAGGGGCTGGAGCCTTCCGGGAGGGGCCGCCCTACCAGCGCAGGGGTGCCTTGCAACTGTGGCAGTTTCTGGTGGCCCTGCTGGATGACCCCACCAATGCTCATTTCATTGCTTGGACAGGCCGGGGGATGGAGTTCAAGCTAATTGAACCTGAAGAGGTGAGTGGGCCTTAGGTGTTCCCACCCCTCCCCTCCAGCACCCTGAGGAGAAATGGCGGAACTTGCCTTCTGTGCCTGACCTCGTTCCTGCCAAGCTCAGACAGTTGTATGATAACAAGTCTAGATTATCTCTGCACCAAGAATCTCAAATGCTCTTTCCACCCCACCCCCATTTTTCCTCAAAGATGGCATCTCCACCCAAATACTTTGTCTCTTGCCCCCAGGTTGCCAGGCTCTGGGGCATCCAGAAGAACCGGCCAGCCATGAATTATGACAAGCTGAGCCGCTCGCTTCGATACTATTATGAGAAAGGCATCATGCAGAAGGTCCGGCTGAGGTCTTAGCATGGCTGTGAGGGGCCAAGGGAGGGTCGTGGGTTTCTCAGGTTTGTGGGAACAGAAAATGTAAATCCCAAAGTTCCTCTGTAAAGTTGCTAAACAGTGACTGAGCAGTTCCTAAGCATGCTGAGGTTGAGATGTATAAACAGTATCGGAAGGGAGTGGGTTTCAAGAACCAGTGTGGGAAGGTAAGGGGTCCTGATGTGTTGTTGTGACCCATGAGAAGGGCAGGATCTTCTAAATGTCCGGCCTGACAGCTCTCTCTCCACAGGTGGCTGGTGAGCGCTACGTGTACAAGTTTGTGTGTGAGCCCGAGGCTCTGTTCTCTCTGGCCTTCCCGGATAATCAGCGTCCGACTCTGAAGGCCGAATTTGACCGGCCAGTCAGTGAGGAGGACACAGTCCCTTTGTCCCACCTGGATGAGAGCTCTGCCTACCTCCCTGAACTGGCTGGCCCTACTCAGCCGTTTAGCCACAAGGGTGGCTATTCTTACTAGGCACCAGTGGGTTCTCCTTGCCACGGGTAGGGCTGCCCAGTGTACATATCACCCGGTTTGGTGTTGGGGAAGCCCTTGTGCTGGTAACCATTGAAGTCACGAGGGCAGATCACCACTATCCCATCTCACTCCTGGCCAGACTCAGCTGCTAACCAGAGCCTGCAGAGACAGTGGAGGTTGCAGCAGTCCACCTCTGCCCTGGAATTCGGCTGGCTTCTGCCTAGGTCTTGACTCGTGTTTCTTCTGGGGACAGACAAGGGGCTTCCCAACTTTATTATGGCAGCAGGGCCAAGGGGGTTCCCAGAACACCCCACATCTCCCACCGTGGGAGACAGGAAGCCTGGCTTTGGGCTCTGCCCCGAGCTGGGATCCTGTGTTCTTGGTGCTGTGCTCTGGGAGGCAGGAGCAAGTGGGAGGCAGCTGGGGTGGGTGTGGGATGGAGCAGGGATGGAAGGTCCTCCAAGGGGCCCTCTGGCTCTCTGCCCTAGGCCCACCCTGCCTAGTTCCAGCTTCACCTCATCTGCCAGACCTTAATAAACGCCTCTGCTTCTCCAGTTAGTTCTCTCCGATTGCTCTTTGCTTCTGTGTGCATGGACCTAGAGTGCGAACAGCTTTGACCAGGAAGCAGATGACCAGTTTGAAGTCTGTCCCAAGGTCTCACAGGATGACATGTGATGATGTCTTGTTCCTGGAGTCTAGCTCAGACCCTCCCTTGCAGATCTGGAGAAAAGCAATTCCCCTCTGGCCATTGATTTTCCTCTAGAAAATTGACTTTGTGAAATCTGTTCTCGGGATCACATAAGGATCCAGAAATAAGGGAGAGGGTACTATTTAAGCCAGATGGGGCCCCTTGACTACCCCTTGGCTGGCTTGTCCCTAGGAAATGTCCTGGGGGGACTTTGTAACCATAGTTGCTCCCTGACCAGGGGACCATGTTTACCCCAATGTCTGTCCTTCCATCTACATGGGTTCCAAGTTGCTGCTTTTACTAAGGTCAGGGAAAAGTGTTTAGAGAATGAAAAGGAGAAGGGTACCCAAGCAGGGGAGGAGGTGACAGAAAGTTCAGGGTAGATCTCCTAAAACCAGTCCTGGGGTGACTGGAGCTGTGACAGGCAGGTTAGGACAGGAAGGGACAGAATCTGTAGTCAGAGCCAGCTTTCTACAACTTGGCTCAGTTAAAACAAGTCCATTCAATGGAAAGCTTAACTGCTACCGCAAATACAAGGCACCACTTCTTCCTCGAAACACTGAAAAACAATGTACTGACAGACTTCAGAGCAAGAGACAGAAAATCAATGGGGGGAGGGGAGGCTGAGCAGGATGGCTCAGTGGGTACGGGTACTTCACGCCAACCCTGACTACCTGCCTGAGTTCTATCTACAGCATCCATATGGTGGAGAGACAACAACCTCGCTACGGTTGTCTGTCCTCCCTCCACACACATGCACACAGCAGCCAAGATTGTAGCTCTCTGCACAGGATCCACATCTCACCTAAGAAACCCTGGCTGAGAATGGAGAGACAAGAGCCTGGAGAATGGCTCGGCCATTGACAGCACTGGGGATTCTTGCAAAGGACCTGGGTCTCATTCTTAGCACCCAGATGATGGCTCACAACTTTGCAACTCTAATTCCAGGGGATCTGACACCCTCTTCCGGCTCCTGCAGGGACCAGGCATGGTACACAAGTGGTACACAGACGTACCTGATGCAGGCAAAACACCCATACACAAAATAAGCAATTTTTTTTTTTCTTTTTTGCCTAAAGAGACAAAACAGGCCTGGTGATGTGGTACACTTGTTAACCCAGCACTTGGGAGGCTGAATCCAAATGAGACCCAGTTTCAAAAACACACTGGGGAAGAAGGTATGGAGAGAAATCGGGGCCAAGGGCCCCACTGCCCACTGTAAACAGGCTAGCTCACTCCAAATCTCAACAGGAGACTTCTTCTCCTCAAAGTAGTCTTGGCCTATAGCTGAAATGCTGTTATGATGGCCAATCAGAAGGTCAGACTCAGGTACTACACAGCAGAGAAATGACCCCAGCTCTCAAGTAACAAAGTGAAGGAATATTTACAGATGCATTCATATTCAGCCCTGTGGTCCTGTCCCACTGAACACCCTTTCTGGGGCTGGGCCTAGTGCTAAGGACATGCATTCCATCCTCAATGACGAGGGGAGAGCAAGTATACTAAAAGAGCAACAATATGGCTGTTGGCATGCCCCATGCACGGATGACAGGAGCATCTGTCAACTGTTAAGACCAGGAGCTGGAGGCTGGGTTCCCACTTCTGTTTCATGTAGGTCCTCACAGGGTGACATCTAAGGACACACTCAGCCCCTCAATTCCTGGTCTATGCTCTTTGGGTTCTCAGACTTGTCATCAGGGTGGCTTCGGTGCTACCGTTAGCCACACTGTCAACATACCCGAGAATGCTGTAGTCTCTTGGTGTCCAGCCTATCACTCAGAGTTAATTTACCTACATTTACAAGTTCCTAACATGGGAAGGGTGCCACTGCCCAGGACGAACTCAGTATCCCCAGGGCTCCTCAGCAAGCTCCAGTCTGGCTTGGCACAGAACTACCTTAGTTAATATGAAGGGGGGGCACTACCCTGAGCACACACCAGCTGAGAGGCCTACGCTTGCTTTCTGCTGTCAGTGATGGAAAGGGAGGCTCTGCTCAGCCCACTGAAGACTTTAGGAGGAAAAAGGACAGGAACAAACCACAAACATCATCAGCGCTTGTTTCATGCTATGTCTCAAAGGAAACACCACACTGCTCAATAAAGGGGACAGAGGATAGGATGGAGGAGACCTTTGTGTTCAGACCCCGAATCCCTAACCACCGGGCACCAGTCTAAAGCACTCTGGCACGGACTTGGTTAACCCAGGCCATGAACTGTCAAGGCTAAGTCAGCTCTAGTGTGCTGACAGACAGACAAACAGACTGTGCACTATGTCTGGGCCCACAAAGGCCTGGCTCTGGTGTTAGGAGACGCCACCATGTACACCACACTAAACTCAGCCTGACATTTCAGCTGCCTCTCCCATAAGAAAAAGTCATTAATCCATAGTTTCCTTAAGAAAATAAATATTTCCAGGAGGTAAAAATCCAAGTACAGAGGCTGGGGAGGGGAGAGGGAGTGGGCCAACACGGCACATGAGTGTCATGGTCATTACTTCAGCAAGCACAGCTCGGGTATTAGGGCCCTTGCTGTGTCATGTATCTCAAACACACTCTCTCTCCCTGTCCACCCCAGGATGCAGAACTTGTCTGATTTGTGTGTGTGATTTTTTTTGAGACAGGGTTTCTCTTGGTAGGCCTGGCTATCCCGGAACTTGCTGTGCAGACCAGGCTGGCCTCACACACAGAGATCTGCCTGCCTCTGCCTACCAAGTGCTGAGATTAAAGGCTCTGGCCAAAGTCCTGTTTAAATCTGTTTCTATCTTACTATACTATGAAGACATTAGGTTTGGAAAATGCTCAGTTTAAAATGAGCCATCACAGGACCAGTTTGTCATCAGCCAGAGGAAGACACATGCTGCAGGAGAGGCAGGTGAGTGGTCAGCCCCTTTTCAGCGCCGTCGGAAGGCTCGGGAGATTCTCCAGGCATTCGGCTCCTCGTAGCGGTTATACAGAGGCTCCAGGCGCTGCTGCTTCTTCTGCTTGCTCAGCTTGGTTGGGTCTGAGACCTTGAAGAAAGCTGGAGCAAACTCCACAAGCCACCGCGGGTCAATGGTGGTGACCTCACGCATGTATTCCTTGGTGGTCAGCACCAGTTCATGGTATACCACCCTGTGGAAGAGAGACAGGGTTGACTCAAGCCTTGGATTAGGCTCCACTCCACAGCCAGGCTGGTCCCCTGGGGACCACAGCTGAGCTGACACTTTGTCTTATCATTTCTCCTGCCTAAGCCCTCAGGAGACTGTGCTCTGTTTATGAAAGCCATGCCCCATTACTGTGAGCTACACTCCTCCAACACAAGGCCACTCACAGGAAAACAGCTCTAGCCCTGTCTCAGACATGAACTGAAACAACTCTGTTCCTTCTCTAAGTTTCGGTTTCCTGATCTGTAAAATAAACTGGTTTCTCAGATAGTTTCCATAGCATCCTAAGGTTCTGGAGAGGACTGCCCCATTACCCCAAAGGACAGGGAGGGCCAGGTGGGGAGGCTAGAGGACCACCCTGCGGAGTCGGTTTGGTTTTCCTCTTCCACCTCGTTTACAGAGGTTCTGGGATCAAACGCAGGCCATCTGGCTTGCACAGCAAGCATTCACACAGCTGAGCCATCTCACCAGCCCTTTTGTTTGTTTGAGGCTAAGTCTCCACGTGTAGCCCAGACCGGTCTCAAACTCAAGGTAATCCTCCTGCTTCAGCACTGACAAGCTTGAACTACCAGTGTGCCTTAAACTTTTAAAGACCTTGTCTGGGTGTAGTGGCACAGGATTTAATCCCAAGATTTGGGAAATATAAATAGGAGAAGTTCCAGGCCAGCCTGGTCTACTTAGTGAGTTCCAGACCAAGCAGAGCTACACAGTGAGACCCTGCCTGGGGGGAGGGTGGACGGACAGAGATGGACCCTTTTTAAGACCATCTCGGCAGCAAATGATTTATTTCTAAGGTATTTCCCTGCTTCCACTCCTATAATTTTACTTCTCTTAAAGGGGTTGTTTATAAACTGGAAAGACAACTCAGGTAAAATGCTTGCCTTGCAAGAATGGGGATCTGGGCTAGAGAGATGGCTCAGTAGTTAGGAGCTCTGACTGCTCTTTCAGAGGACCAGGGTTCAATTCCCAGCACCCACATGGCAGCTCAGTTCCAGGCAAACAAACAAATAAAGGTTTTTCTCTCTTTCTTTCTTTCTTTCTTTTTTTTAAAGAGTGGGGATCTAAGTCCAATCCTCAGCACCCTCATAATGCTGGGTATGGGGGTGCACATTTGTAATCGCAGTGCTGAGGAGGCGGAGACAGAAGGCTTCCTCAGGCTCAAGTCTCACTGGTGAGCTCCAGGCAACAAGTTGCCTTAAAAGAAGAAAGACTGGGGGCTGGAGAGATGGCTCAGAGGTTAAGAGCACTGACTGTTCTTCCAGAGGACCTGAGTTCAATTCCCAGCAACCACATGGTGGCTCACAACCATCTATGATGAGGTCTGGTGCCCTCTTCTGTAAAACTGTATGTATAATAAATAAATAAATCTTTAAAAAAAAAAAAAGAAAGCCTGTGTTTCCAAGTATGCTTCCTAAGGCTGTCCTCTGGGGTGCGCGCGCGCGCGCGCGCGCGCACGCACACACACAAAAGGGGTACTTGGTAGTATCCCCGCCCTCCTTTGGACTTCTGCTACTCTAATAAGACAAGCAATGTCAAAATGAGAAGTGGGGGTGGCAGGGACTTGGAGTCCTGTCTGCCCAGAACACAGCACCTACCATTCTGGCTGTCTGTTGAAGAGAGCACTGGATGGGTGGATATACACCACCTGCTGGTCAATCAGCGTCCGGTAACCCTCCTGTGGGTCCTTCTTGGCAGCATTCCGGAAGAAGCCACTGCAGATGGCCTTCTGCACTCGGACTGTGGACTTACCGCAGGAGACCACATCCAGCTTGTGCCTATCAGGACAGTAAGAGCAGACAAGACATGCTGCTTAGTGAGCAGTGTGCTAGCTGCTCAATGTTCCACCCGAGGCTCCTCGAAGCACGCTGCAGAAGTAGCACTGGACATGGAGGGCAGGATGAAGGGACTAAAAGCCAGACATTGGCTCAGGCAAGAATTCAACCCTAGACTAATGATCCTGAGGCTTGTAAGCAAAGATTTCCCCCACTTCCAGATAGGGTTTCTCTCTATAGTCCTAGCTTGGCTGCCCTGGAACTCTCTTTGTAGACCAGGCTGGCCTCAGACTCAGAGATTCCCCCCCTGCCTCTGCCTCTTGAGTACTGGGATTAAAGGCAAATACCACCACTGCTCAGGAAGCAAAGCATTCTTAACTAATTAAATTATCTTCTTCTTAGGAAGTTTCTTAGCTACATATTTGCCTGAGGAGATAACTACGAGGAACACTGGAGGGAAAGTGTTCTGTGAGAAACAAGCACACAGGTGTCTGCAACTGTGGGAATACATATGAAGGTGAGCAGTCATAAGACCCAGGGAGACATGACAACCCAAAACTAACATCACCCACTCCTGACTGACCTGTCCATTATGCCTAACATCTGCTTTCGAATATCTTGGGCCCGGCGTAGGGAACGAGCCTGAATAAAATTCTCATAGCACCATGGGTTGGAGAATTTGTTGTTTTTCCAGGAGTTGTACACAGCCAGCAGGGTCAGATGGTCTCCTTCCGTTTGATGGAATTTGGCCTTCTTCTGATCTGCAAGGGCCTGTTTATCCTGCCAAGCAGTGGGGCAGAAAGTCATTTCTTACCTAACAACTTCTAAGTGAGAAGCTAGCGCCTTGTCATAGCATCTCCAACAAATACCACAGCACAGGCTGATGTCACCACACCCACCAGGACATGGGGCTAAGCACCTTACCTTGGGTCGGTAGAAGACATTCTGCACGGACAGCATGGACACAATAGTCAGCATCTCTTCACTGCAGCCCAGATGCACAGACATGATGAGCATTTTGCAGAGCATTGGCTCCAGAGGAAACTCCGCCATCTACAGGAAGAAGAAATAACTACAACTGCTTGTCTGTAACCAGTGTACATGGACTGACTAGCCAGGGAAGGCGCTAGTCAGTGGAAAAGAGCTTACAGACATCCCTGTGATAATTGGGGTGCCTGTCTCCACCACAAATTTACTTTGCTAAATAAGCTCTTAGAACCTAAGAACATAACTACTGTGAATGTAAATGGGGATGTTGCAGAAACTCTTTGTTTTTGAGACTATATAGGGAGTTAGTTCTAGGCTAGCCTGGGCTACATACAGAACAACTTGTTTTAAAATAACAGCAATAACAGTAATCATAAATATAATCAAGATTAGATTCAATAATATCTTCTGAGCAAAAGTAACTGCAGACAGCCTTTTTTATTAAGAAGCAAAGCCTGTCAAGCAGTGACGGCCCTCACGCGCCTTTGATCCCAGCACTCGGAAGGCAGAGGCAGATGGATCTCTAAGTTCTAGGCCAGCCTGGTCTACAGAGGGAGTTCTAGGACAGTCAGGGCTACATAGAGAAATTCTTTCCCCCAAAAAACTAAAACCAAAATGTTGGGATAATCTTTTCTGTACACTGTGAAGATGTGTCGCTCTGGTTTAATAAAAAGCTGAACAGCCAATAGCTAGGCAGGAATTCCAGGCACATAGGATGCTGGGAAGAAGGGTAAGGTCACGAGCCAGACTTTGAGGAAAGATGGACAGTAAGGAGATGAAGTGATAACGTCACAAGGGAGAAAGTAAATTAATAAAAATGAGCTAGTTTAAGCTATAGGAGCTAGTTAGGAACTAGCCTGAGCTAAGGCTGAGCTTTTATAATTAATAATAAGTCTCCATGTTAGTTTTTTGTCTGTGGGCGGCCCAAAAAAAAGGTCTGCCTACACTAAAATAAAAAATAAAAAAAAGCAAAATCTCAAACAGCTAAGATGGCTTAGCAGCTAAGGCAGTTGCCACATAAGCCCAGTGACCTGAGTTCCCGTGCAAAGGTGGGGAAAAGAAAACACCACAGACTTGGAGTCCATGACCACCTCCAGTCACACACAAGCAATAATAATGATAAACCTTGAGTAGAAATAAACTCCACTAATTTCTTAAAAAAAAAA
Organism: Sigmodon hispidus; assembly: GCA_004025045.1. Lineage (NCBI taxonomy): Eukaryota > Metazoa > Chordata > Mammalia > Rodentia > Cricetidae > Sigmodon > Sigmodon hispidus. Next base: position 42,992 of record PVIH01009580.1, read on the forward strand.
AAAAAAAAAAAAAGGAAGGGGGAGGGGCATTTAGGGTCAGTTGTGGTGGTGTCTGCTTGCAACCCCAGGACTTGGGAGGCAGAGATGAGAAGATCCGAGTTCATCCTTAGCTACATAAACAGTTCAAGGCCAGCCTAGGCTCCCACTGTCTATCCCCCTCCACCATCTTCTAAAGAGCATTTAATCCTACTCAAAGCTTCTCCCAGGCCTCAACACTTGCTTCTGCTAAACCTAAGGTGGAAGACTGACCAGGGTTCTTCCTCAAAGCAACACCAGCTCTTTTTGCCCCTTACCCTGCGGCCCAGGCGCGTGAGCAGCCCCTCATCATCCAGGGCCCCTAGTGTGTACAGCTGCTCCATGGCTGTGATCAGCGTTTCCATCGGTGGGGCATCCATGAAGTCAAAGGACAGCAGGTCATTAATGCCCATGGCCTAGAAAATAAAGAAATAGGAAGATGAGCCATCAGTTAAAACAGAGGTGGTGCCCTGTTATATATACTGCTGTTTCTTCAATGCAATTAGGAGGCCCAGGCAGAGGGCAGCAACCTCCAGACTCTCTCCACACAAAGCTCAGATTATAAACTATCTTCCTGTCTCCACTCCTCAAGTGCTGGGATTACATCTATGCACAACTGTGCCTGATTTCTGCAGTATTGGGGAGGGAACAGAAGGCTTCATGAATGGTACACGAACACTCTACCAACCAAGCTAAGTTTTCAGGAAACTTAAAAAAAAAAAAAATTCTTCTGAGCTGGAGATTCGGCTCAGAGGTAAGGGCACATTGCTGGTCTTCTGGAGTTCAGGTTCCAGAACCAACATTGGGCAGCTCACAATCATCTGTAACACTAACTTGAGGCAATCCAGTGCCCTGGCCTTCTAAAGCACCTGTACTCATGTGCAAACACCCACATGCCAATACACATGCTATACATAATTATAAATATTTAAACAAAACACAAACATTCCTTCCAAATAAACACACGCACATACACTAACAACAAAAGGACAAATTTTAACTCAATTTTAAAAACTGGCTGAAGCTTTAATCCCACCACTCAAGAAAAAGGCAATGGTGGATGGATCTTTGTACGGCCAGCCCTACATAGGCCATTCAAGACTATATTCAAGACCATTCAAAACCTTGTGGTTCCCCACCCACCCAAAAAAAGAGTTGGTAAACTTTGGTTCAAGGTCATTCTTGACTATATGTCAATACATGAGACTCTGTCTCAAAACACCAAAAAGGAAAAAAAAAAAAAAAAGTCCAGTTATATACTCTATCAGATAAAACTGCTTCCTGTGTAAACCTGACAATTGGAGTTTGATCCCTACACACACACACACACACACACACACACACACACACACACACACCCCACGGCGGGAGAGAGCCAACACCAAAAGTTGTCCTCTGACTTCCATATGCACTCAACATACATTCGTGTCCACTCACAGTCACTAAGAAAAGAAAAAAGTACACAGAAGATGTTGGGGCGGTAAGCAAAGTTAAAGATTTTGGTGATGATTTAAAAAGTAAAACAACCTGGCACAGTGTTTTTCTTAATTACAGCCCTAAGGAGGCAGAGGAAGGCCACTCTCTCTGTTTCAGGCTTACTAGGACTAACAAGTTATCAAAAATAAAATTAAAAAGTTAAACATAGAGTTACCACATGACCCAACTGAACTGGTATATCCCTAGGTTCATACTGAAAAATATCAAGAGGAGGTTGGCGAGATGGTCAATTAGTTAAGAGCACACATTACTCTATCATAGAACCTGAGTTCAGTTCCCAGCACCATGTCAGGAGGCTCACAGCCACCAGGAACTCCAGCTCCAGGGATCTACTAGCCTGACCTCTGAGCACTTACACCTATGTGCACATACTCATAGACATACAACTAAAAATAAATTTTAAAACACATATTGAGGGGCTGGGAAGATAGCTTAGTGGTTAGGAGCACTAGATGCTCTTCCAGAGGTCCTAAATTCAATCTCCAGCAACAACATGGTGGCTTATAACCATTTGTGATGAGATCTGGTGCCCTCTTCTGGCCTGCAGGAAGAATACTGCATACATAATAAATAAATAAATCTCTTAAAACACACACACACACACACACACACACACACACACACACACACACACACACACACACGCACACGCACACACGCCCATAGCAGTTTTTACCAAAGACTAGAGAATGGGAAAGGGAAGGTGGCAAGGGGATAATGTGATCCACACGATGGCTGTGGAGCTAACACTCAGAAGCTTACCATGGCCAAGCACAAAAGCACACATCTATAACCTATAGCAGCAGGAGGATGACAACTTTGGGGTCAGCTTGAGCTACACAGCAAGATTCTGCCTCGAAATAAAAACAGAAACAGCAGAAGAAGTTACAGTGGCTAGCAGTGCTGCTCAGTGGGGAGTGAGGATTAATGTGCTGTGGCTTCAGGATTAAAACCCAGCACCAGCCAGGTGTGCCAATACACACCTTTAATGCTCAAGGCTGAAGCAGGCAGATGTTTGTGAGAGTTTGAAGCTAGCCTGGTCTACAAGTGAGTTCCAGGACATGCAGGACTACACAGTGAAGTCCATTCTTAAAAAACAATATATAAGGGGGCTGGAGAGATGGCTCAGCGGTTAAGAGCACCGTCTGCTCTTCCAGAGGACCCGGGTTCCATTCCCAGCACCCACATGGCAGCTAACAACTGTCTCTAGTTCCAGTTCCAGGCAAACACCAAGGCAAATAAGTAAATAATAAATAAATAAAGTTTAAAAAAAAAAACAATATATAAGAAGAGAAGGAGATGAAGAGAGAGGAGGAGGAAGAGGAGCAAGAAAAAGAGGAGGAAGACAGACAGACAAACAAAAAAGCTTAAAGCAAGTTGCAAATTTGATATTATGCATATTTTACAATAAGAATATAGCATTGATGTCCTGTCTCCACACATTTATGGAGTGCTTCACACCACAGTAGGTGGCTGGGACATAAACACAGTGCCAACACAGCTCCTGGTCAAGAGTTCCTTATGGAAACTATGTTCACAAAGCCGGTATGACACATGTGTATGGCACACAACACGAGCTAACCCCCTTGTCAGCTAATTTGGTAAAGTAACTGAATGACACTCTATTCAAGTCTGTATAAAGGGTGATATACTTTCTATTTCTTCCTCATAAAGTGTCTGTAATCATAAGCACAGCAGGTATCCAATAACTGCTTATTGTGTGAATAATAACTACAAAGAATTATGTCAGCAATCACTGTATCAAGTGCCTTTGCCTGCAACATTTCAGCCATCTCTCCAACAATCATTATTAACAGTTCCCTTTTTAGGACAAGATCACAGAACAGAGGCTGAGCAGATAAACTTGCCCAAAGTCATGTGGCCAAAGCAGAAGTCTAGGCCACAGAAGTCTCCCTGCTGCCTCTCCAGGGACCACTGGACTTTTCTTTGAAGCTCTGTTTTAGCCTCTCTTACATGAAATGAATAATAAATGACAAGAGAGCACTCTGCACTGGTGAAGTGCCAGAGCTCCAGGCAGCACTGGTGTCAGGGGACATGCCATGAGCTGGGAAATGACTCATGTGGCTCCTCCTGCCAAAAGAGGCTGAAGATCCTTGCTGGGGGCTATGTGGGGAGGAGCAGAATTCTGACTGAAAAGCAGGTCCTGCAGGACAGCTGGGGCCAGGACAGCCTCCCCTTGCAAAGTTTCAGAACTATTATCATCTTTTTCCGTTTTATAAAGCAGAATTCAAGGCTGGAGAGATGGCTCAGCAGTTCTGCTGTTCCTCCAAGGACCTGAGTTTGATTCCCAGCACCCACATCAAGTTCATGCCACGTCTGGAGGGATTCTGACACCTCTGCCCTCCCTTCTGAGAGCATCTGCTCTCAAATTCACATATCCATGTGCACATAATTAAAAATAATAAAAACAAATGTTAAAAAAATAAAGATTTTAAAATCAGAATTCATCCAGTGTAGTGGAACATGCCTCTCATCTCAGCACTTGGGGGTAGTGGGAAGTGGATCTCTGAGTTCAAAGACCAAACCTAGTTTATATAGCAAGTTCCAGGCCAATATATAGTAAGACCCTGTCTCAAACATGTGCGCGCGCGCACACACACACACACACACACACACACACACACACACAATTCAAGAAAATATAAATTTGAATCTGAAAGCTATAGTTGGGGTTAAATGTTTGTCTGTAGTTGGCACTGATGATGTTTTCTAATTTCTTTTTAGAAAATGTCTCATAACTGAAACCTAGTACAACCAAATATTCTGTTGGTTATTACAGTAAGAAACAATCTGTGCACTCACAGGAGACTACAATTTCAGTCCAGACCTGCACAGGGAGCTGTTATCACAGACACCAAAAGACATTGCTTCATTCAAAGGGATGGTTCTGTGAGGTGACCTGAGTAAGAGGGCTGTGGGGTGGACTGTTCCCCAGGCCAATCCCAGGTGTCACTGGTTCTTACCTTGAGGGACAGCACTGTGCTGGCCAGGTTGGTTCTCTGGATTTCCGGGACATTGGTGGTCAGCATTTCATCTCGGTAGGCACGTTCTGTGTACAGCCTGTAACACTTCCCTGGGCCAGTTCTCCCAGCTCTGCCAGCTCTCTGCTTTGCCTGAGCCTAGGGGGTGAGCATATAAAGTGCCAGCTGTAAAGCATCGCTCAGCAGTTCTATCCAGGAAGTCTGTTAGGGAGGGAACTGGCAAATGTTTTCTGTTTGCTTTTTATGAAGCAGAGTTAGGGTTTAACAAAAGATATTTTCATCTAGACTTTACACATGAGGGCTAGGATAAGAGAGACTTAGAAAGACAGAGCCACCAAGCACTGGGGAGGCTTCTCAGAGTCACAGTTTAGGATCATTTCCAACTAGAGACCATCTTACCGATTCTCAGCACTTCCAGAGAGTTTGTTCAAGGGAAGCACATAGCAGGCGGGTGAACAAAGCTATACAGAGAGCAGAACAGACAATCCAATACCGCCCCACAGCTACCACCAACACTGGAAGCAAACTAAATAAATTATGCAGAGCACACCAATGACCTTGCAGCCACCTGAAGACTGGCTTTGCAGTGTTTGATGATAAAAATGACAACTCATTAGATGAAAAGTGCAAGTTACAATTAATATGGAACTAATATTATTAATTGTTGGCTTTTTGTTGTTTGTTTTTTTGAAACAGGGTCTCATTATGTAGCCCTGGATGCCTAAAGAAAAAGAGTGTTGGGATTAACAGTGTTAAAGGAGTGTGTGTGTGTGTGTGTGTGTGTGTGTGTGTGTGTGTGATCGGGCCTGGGGGTCTATGTAGCCTGGCTGTCCTAGAACTCACAGAGCTCTTCCTGCCATGGCTTTCCAGGTATTGGGATTATAGGCATGAGCCACCATGTCCAGTTCATGAAGTGTTTAATGTTTATGTATAAATTATTAGGAAGAAATGGCTAGGAAAAAACATCTTAACAACTTGCCAGTGGCTTAGTCTACGGGTGGCTTATGTATGGTTTCTTTCTTTCTTTTTCCTTTTTGTTTTTGTGAGATATCAGTAGTATAGTGGCACACAGGAAGAAGCCCTAGTTAACTAACATCCTGCCTACAGGCTTCCAGTGTGGGACATAGCCACATGCTCAGCCCAGAAATGCACAGTATGTATTTTTAAACAAAAATTGGATTGTTTCATTCATCACATTACACAGCAGTAGTTAATTCCACATAATACCCTATGGCATGGCTACACTATATTGAACTGAACTGCTTCCCCCTCTAGCTGATCTAGGAGGCATTCTTTCGTGAGCAGCCATTTTTTGTACTTTGGATATGTACTTTGAATATGTGATTACAGTTAGGTTGAAGACATGAACTTTAAAATTTTACATAAGCTATCGCCAAACTTCCCTTAAAAAAGTGACCAGATAATTAATTTTTTAATATACTTTAGGCAAGACATAAGAGATTATTCACGCTTGGGAGCTGGTGTGAGCTCAATGGTTAAGAGCACATACTGCTTTTTCAGGGGACCAGTGTTCTTACATTAGGCTGCTCATGACCTTCTGTACCTCTAGCTCCAGGGATCTGGAGCCTTTTTCTGTCCTCCATAGTGTATGCACACATAAAAAAAATAAAAATTACCAACACTTGTAAGACAATCTTTACAAACATTTTTAAAATAACTTTGGAGTATATGGGGCAATTTAATTTTGAAATCTCACTTTAAAGATTACAAGTACAGGGCTAGAGATATAGCTCAATGGTAGAGTGCTTGTCCGATATACATAGGGCCTAAATTTAATCCTGCGAAACACACATGGTGAATAGCATACATCAGATAAAGCCTTCCTTTCCTTACCTCACTAAGTTAACCTTTGAGGACTATGAGGTTCAAAATGCAGAACCAAGCTAAGTGTGGTGCCGTGTGCCTGCAATCCCATAAGGGGACAGAAGCCAGAGGGCCCTTCATCTAAGGCCAGCTGAAGCGACAGATAGACCCTGTCTTTCTTTTTTTCCAAAACAGGGTCTCTCTTGAAATTATTGATATATAGACCAGGCTGGACTAGAACTTACAGAGATTGTGGCAAGGTCCTGTCTTGAAACAAACAGGAAAGAAAAGGAAGGAAGGAGGGGAGCCACCAGAACCCTAATAAATCCCAGAAAGACCCTCACCAGGATTCAAGAGAAGCTTATGATAGACACAGCCAACCTGAGAAATGGGTGTCACAACCAGCTGATCGATCCCTGTTTTAGAATTGTAAACTTTCTGCTTCACAAATCCAGGGTCAACCACATAGTAGATGCCGTCGATGGTCAGTGATGTCTCTGCGATGTTGGTGGCAATCACGACCTACAGACGAGGAAGACAGAGCCAAAGTGAGCTGAGGCTGAAACAGGTCTCTCAGGTTTTCAGGGATTTGCTATCTCCCTCTAGACACTTGACATTCAACCCTGGCTCAGGTCTCCAGTGTTGAGAAGGAAGAAGCCTTTATCTGAAGGTTCCTGTGGAAGTGATGGTGCCTCAGAGGTGTAAAGCAGCAAAGGGCGAAGGCTGCTCAGAGCCAAGCTCATTTGGTATAAATAGCTGTGTATCTCGTTGTCTAGAGCAGATGATTACTATAATTTTAATTTTCTAGCTCCCTGGGAAAGCACAGATTTCCTGGCATCACATGTGCCACTGCAAAATGAGATTTTTCTTTCTCCCCCAGAGACATCTGGACTATGAATGGGCTGTTCATATGTGTGGAACAAGAGGATTGCATCTTTCTCCTTATCATAAAATGAACCACAAGGCAACAGAGGAGGTTCGGGGTGTGTGTGTGTGTGTGTGTGTGTGTGAGAGAGAGAGAGAGAGAGAGAGAGAGAGGGAGAGTGAGAGAGAGAGAGATCTAGAAGATATGACTCTCAGCTTGGCTCTGCCACTGGTTTTCTGCCCAGAAGTTCAGCTCATAAAACACAATTGCTTAGAAAAATCATTGCTGGGAGGCACCAAAATATCTCACATCATACCACTATCTTACTAGCCCTGACAGAGATTTACCTGCTACACAGCCACAAAGGCCCTGCTTAGAGACAATCCAACCTCCAACCTCGGGGCTGGAGAGATGGTTCAGTGGTTAAGAGCACTGGCTACTCTCAGAAGACCTGGGTTCAATTCCCAGCACTCACACGGCAGTTCATATCTGCTGTAACTCCAGTTCCAGGGCTTCTGATACCCTTACACAGACATATATGCAGGCAAAACAGCAATAAAAATAAATAAGTTTAAAAAAAAAAAAAGTAAGGGCTGGAGAGATGGCTCAGAGGTTAAGAGCACTGGCTGCTCTTCCAGAGGTCCTGAGTTCAGTTCCCAGCAACCACATGGTGGCTCACACATACCCAGACCCACAAATATACAAATAAACAAATATTCAAAGGAAAAAAAGTAAAAGAAAGAATCCAACCAACAGAGGAAGAACTGGAATATGCCCCTCCCAAACCTGCTCCCATGTTAGAATCATGCTCCACCCAGCTATGCAAGTCAGAAGCATGGGAGTAAGTTTTCTTTACCTTCACTCTCTACCTCCTGACACCATTGTGTGCCCTCCCATCTATCTCCACTGCTGAAAACATACACCCCTGTAAACTGGTAAACAAATGTTCACAGCAGAAGCACTCATGGTGTAACCCAAAATGGAAATAACCTAATGTCTATCAACTAATGAACAATATACAAAATATAATTCTTGCAGGTCTAGCAGGATGTCTCAGTGAGTCACTTGCCATCGAGTTTGATGGCCTGAATGGCACATGCCATCATGTCAGCTGTACAATCAATTCTTTTCATTTTAAAATGATAAATTAAGGTGGGGGCATGGCTCAGTTGGAAAAGTGTTTGTCCCAATAGTCTGAAGACCTGAGTTTAATACCCAGAACCCATATAAAAATACTAGGCATGGTGGCATATGTTGTTATCCCATCACTGGGGAGGTTGTACTCCCACACGACTTCAGGGTACGAGGAAAAACTTCATTTTAGCCCCATGTTACCTTTCTGCTGCCAGGAGGAGCTGGGTCAAAGATTCGGGTCTGCATCTCACTGGGAAGGGCAGAGTACACTGGGAGGATGATTAACTCTGGAACGTCGGGGCCCAGGGATTTCATCCTTTCATACAGGATCTCACAAGCAGTATCGATTTCTTCCTGACCAGTCAAGAAAACCAAGATATCACCTATGGAGAGAATGAAGCATCATTTACTCCGTCTCTGTGGGGATAGGAACTGTTGTGTTGTTTCTTTTGTGGTGTGGGAGGTAGAATTCTGGGTCTTACTGACCACATCGCCAAGCCCTCTTTTCATTTCTTAAAAAGATCTGAGACAAGGTCTCACTCGGTTGTCCAGGCATGCCTTGAACTTGAGATCTATCTGCCTACCTAGCTAGCTGCAATTATAAGCCTGCAAGCAGACTTGGATCTGTTTTATTCTGAAATGGAGTTGGATCATGCTGTCCAGGCTGGCCCTAAACTTCTTTTTTTTTTTTTTTAAACTTTATTTATTTATTATTTATTTATTTATTTGCCTTGGTGTTTGCCTGGAACTGGAACTACAGACAGTTGTTAGCTGCCATGTGGGTGCTGGGAATCAAACCCAGGTCCTCTGGAAGAGCAGACGGTGCTCTTAACCGCTGAGCCATCTCTCCAGCCCCGGCCCTAAACTTCTAACTCAAACAATCCTCCTGCTTTTGCCTCTTGGTAGCTGGAACCACAGGTACAAGATACTGCTTGTGTGTGAAAGGCTACAGCAACACTAACAGCATTAATATATACATATGGAACATATACATTCACACTAAGAACTCTAAAAAAGCCAAGAGGGCTATAAAGAGAATCCCTGTCTCAAACAAACAAACAAACAAACAAACCAAAACAACAACAAAACCACAAAATAAATTAAGAGGTTCATCTACATTTAATTAAGTACATTTAAACTTTATATCATTTTTTAAAAACATTTCCACCACCATTCCAAATAAGCATTCCTGAAACTTATAAAGAGAACAATATTTAATGTGTTTTTCATAAATATTGAAGATATGCTAACTGTAGGATTTTTAGTCTCCCCTCACCTGGTGGCTCTGTTAAATGGATCTGCATGACAGTGATCAGGCTGGCATCCAAATAGTCTGTCTCAGGCTCCTTTGTGTACAGTATTTCCACTGGATAGGTTCGACCAGGAATGGTGAAGATGGGTGCTTCATAGAAGTACTGAGAAAACTTCACAGCATCCAAAGTAGCTGAGGTGACAATCAGTTTCATGTCTTGTCGTTTTTGAACTGTCTAAAGAAAAATGTACAGTGGCTTACTTAAAAAAAAAAAAAAAGACTGCAAAATGTCACAGGGCACTCAAATCCTATTCTCAAAAACCAGTGTTTACCTACTTACTTTTTTCAACAATCCAAAGAGTACATCTGTGTGAATGGTCCTTTCATGTGCCTCATCCAACATGATGATGGCATACTGAGTGAGGTCAGGGTCAATCAGGCACTCTCTCAGCAGCATACCATCTGTCATATACTTGATGACTGTTTCTGGGCTGGTGCAATCCTCAAATCGAATGGTGTAGCCCACCTGCAGTAGGACAGAAGAAAACCTAAGACATGGAGTCCCTTTGTGAAATCATCAGACTGGCCCTCCTTCTCCTAGTAGATAGAAAATTGATCACAATCGAGGTGGTTTCCTCTAGTAAAGACTGCCTGACCTGAACTTGACCCTAAATAACCTGATAACAAGTAAAAACCTCTCTCCTTTGGGAGAAATCTGAAAAGGCAGTGATATTCTCACTTTATAGGTAAGCCATGTACAGGGCCTTTCTGTTACTCTTCTGGAATTCACACAGCAGCTTCTCCAACCACTTACCTCTTGACCAAGACAACAGCCGAACTCCTCTGATACTCTTTTGGCCACTGACATGGCCGCCACTCTCCTGGGCTGGGTACACCCAATCTTGCCCCTCGAAGTGTAGCCTGCCTCTGCCAGGTACTGAGTGATCTGTGTTGTCTTCCCAGATCCTGTCTCTCCAATTACAATTAGGATCTGATTGTCATGCACAGCCTGAAAGCAGCACAATATAAACATAGTTATTAAAATCTGCCACAGGGGCTAAAGATGGCTCAGCCATTAAGAGCACTAGCTGATCTTGTTTGAGTCCCAGCAACCTCTGCAGGTAACAGGCATGCACATGGTGTACAGACATATACAGGCATGCACATGGTGTACACACATATACAGGAAAAACACCAAACAGGAAAAAGAAATGTTTCTAAGTTAGAGGCCAACACAGGCTACACAGTAGGTTTTAGGCCTGCTTGGGGTACAGTACAAGATGATGTCTCAAAAAGACGAAAGGAAGGACTTGGGGAGGGGAGCAGTTAGTAGAACGTTTACCAGTTTAACCCCTAGTATTCTGTGGTGGTACAAGGCCATGCTTCCAGAACTAAGGCAGAAGTATTAGTAATACAAGGTCATCCTCCGAAAGTTTGAGGCCAGATGGAAACTACATGAGACTCCATCTTTAAAAGACACTTTAAAGGCAGGTGTGGTGGTGCACACCTGTAATCACAGCATTGAGAAGGCTGAGTTAAAAGGATGGATAATCATCAGTTTGAGGCTAACCTGGGATACAGAGTGAGTTTCTGATTAGCCTGTGTTAGCTAGAATGAAGCCATGCCTAAAAAAATAAGAAGCGTGTGAGATGGCTTGGTGGCTTAAGGTCCTTTGACACAAGCTTCAGTTTGAACCCAAGTAAAGGTGGAGAAATCTAACTCACAAAATGTCTTCAGAACTCACACATGCCTTGAGGCATGTGCTCTGGCCCCCTACATCATACACATACATACATAAGAGCACACACACACACAAACAATGAGGAGTCTGGGGTGGTAGCTCAGCAGAATAGTGCTTCATACGATTTGAGCTCTAGCACCCCAACACATAGCCCACTCAGAAAACACGACACCCCACCCTACCTGCACCAGCTGTTCCTTCAGTTTGTAGATGGGCAGGCTCTCCCTCTGCTCAAGGATTGACATCTGCGTCTTCTTCCCATAAGAAGCCTTGTTGCCCCCAAAGGCATGCTTCTTCCACTCAGGAATGTCGTTGGGCATCATCCCGATCCCCCTCATGTTGGCAGCGATCTGCCTGCCCTCGGCTGGAAAGGAAAACAACAAGCTACTGCTCCTTGTCACTCTTTCCAAGTGTTAGCGCAGGCCTTCTAACATACCCCAAGGCCATGCGGCCGTCACCACCACTTTCCAACATTTTCAGCACCCAAAGAAGCCTCTTCCCTTCCGCCTCCCCTTGACACTGCTAGTCTGCTGGGGTTCTTACCATGTGTGGTGTCTTGGGGGCTTTCACCTGCTTTAATGTTTTCAACACTAACCCCAAAATTTGTAGCTTTTAATGGGAGCAAAAGAATGAGCAACATAAAGAAAATTTTGGGGGATTTCTCAAAAGTGCAAAAATGTTACAAATTTGATGGCAAAAACACCTATAAAAATATATTTCAATCTCAGGAGCAGGAGAGACGGCTCAGTGAGTTCTCTAGAAGACTCTAGCACCCAAGTGGGCTCATACTCACCTGTAACCAGTACAGACCCCCACACAGACACATAACTCAAAAAAATAAAAATAAATCTTTAAATACGTATATATATATATATATATATATATATATATATATATATATGTAAGTTTGAAATAGGGCCACAAAACTCTCTCTCCAATCTACAAAGCAAATCACTGAGCTTTGAAAGAGGCCAAAGGAGTCTGTCTCACAAGGAGCTTGTGAAATGAAGGATTCTCTGCGTGTGTGCACATGTGATCCATCGTGTTATTATAGATACACATGTGTACCACTGTGTGAGTTTGTGTGCATATATGTGCCTGTACCCATGGAACCTAGTGGACAACATCAGGGTCCTTCAGGTCCATCACCTTACTTTTCTCTTGAGACAGGGTCTTTACTGGTTTGGAACTAAGTGGCCAGTAAATCTCATAGTCATCTGTCTGGTCTGTCCTGCCTCCCCAGTGCTGAGACCTATGTGGGCATAGGGCACACAGCACTATGCCCAGCTTCATTAACATGGGTTCCAGGGCTCCAACTAGGTTCAAGTAATGACAAGGTAAACTTTATATCCTCCCAGCTCCGGAAGATTTTTTTATTATAAAAAAATAAGATGACATATTGCCCCCAAATTCTCTCTTCCACATAGATCCCTCTTCTGGGCATTCAGATACTCAACTGAGGCATCTTCTGGTTACCTGAGACATAAGTCCATCACACTCTTTTTCCACAAACCTACAGTCAGTCACAAGTTTCTTGTACCCGCCTAACCAGTCCCAAAGTCATTTAGTCCCAAATTATCACACAAAGGCTTATATTACTTATAACTGTTTGGCTTATGGCTTAGGCATATTACTTGCTAACTCTTTCATTTAAACTAACCCACAATTCTTTATCCATGTTTAGCCACATGGTTTGGCACCTTTTCTTCAGTGTAGCTTTCTCATCTTCCTCTGTGTCTGGCTGGTATCTGCTCTGCTCTTCTTCCCAGAATTCTCCTTCTCTGGTTGCCCTGCCTACATTTCTTGTCTGCCTAGCTTCTGGCCAATCAGAGTTTTATTAAACCAATATTTACAGTGACAAATATTTACAGTATACAAGAGCAGAGTCCTACAGCATCCCTCCCCCCTCTTTTCTTTTTAAAAGAAAAAGATTCAGATGCTAGGTGAATAATAATAATAATAATCTTTGGCTTTTGAAAATGCTAGCTCAGCTGGTAGAACATGAGACTCTTAATTTTCAGGGTTGTGGGTTCATGTCCCAGGTTGGGTGCCAGATATTACACGAAATATATTTGGCATTTTACCTGGAGCCAGACATTGAAGAAAAGTTGAAATATCAGAGATACAGGGAACAAACCACAGCCAATTCTCACCCAGCCAACTCCTCAGGCAGAACACACACAGCATATACACTCATACAGAGACAAAACACATATTTTAAAAAAATCTTTAAAAATAGCATTTTCAGGAGGAGACAGGATTTTTCTGCGTAGCCTTATCTGTTCTGGAACTTACTCTGTAGACCAGGTTGGCCTACAGAGACTCAGAAATCAGCCTGTTTATGCCTCCCAAGTACTAGGATTAAATGTATGTGCTGCTACTACCACCCAGTTAAAAATAACTTTTAAAAAAGGCTCCAAGTAAAAAGAAAACTGAGGCTTAATTTTCACTTTGTGTCTTTAGTATCAACAATTCTACATATACACAAAGCCTCAGATTTATTTTTAAAAAAGGTTCATACTTCAGAGACTTACCATCAGGCAGGGGATCAACCCAGTGTTTGTTGAGTCCCATGGGTATAGAATCCATCTCAGCTTCCCTCTGGGCCTGCTTCAGTTCCCGTCTTTCCTTGGCCAGGGCACTCTGCATCATGGCTGCTTGGGAGAGTGAGCCATCTGGGTTCTAAAACAGTAGAGGAAGAAGCAGCACGCACTGAGTATCTAGGAGAATGTGGATGCTTAGCTCAGTGCTGTTCACCTTTAATCCCAGCACCTAGGAGACAGAGCCAGGGAGATCTCTGAGTTTGAGGCCAGAGTGGTTTACAGTGAGTTTCAGACCAGCCAAGGCAACATGACTGAAACTCTGCCTAAAAATACAGAAAAGAGCAGAGGGCTGAACTACTGCCATTTAAAATGTGAGAAGGAATAAAGTTCACACCAATGTCTCAGGCTACATGAAAAAATTGGATCTTATGTAACACAAACAAAATTAAAAATCAGTGAAACAACTTTTTAGCTTGAAGATGAAGAACCCTTAGAGAATAAGGGACAATGCAACTTTTAAATGCATACAGGACAGAAGAAAAGGTTGGTACAAGGTGTTGTATGGGCACTGTGATTCTAGAACTCTGGAGGCTGAGGATTCCTGGGAGTTTGTGGCCATCCTTGGCTACATAACCAGTACCAAACTAGCCAGGGTTATGTAGTGAACCTTGAGTCAAAAACAAATGAGATAAAAACAACAACCAACAACCAAAAAAAAAAAAAAAACAACAACCAAGGGGGCTGGAGAGATGGCTCAGCGGTTAAGAGCACCATCTGCAGAGCGGCGGCGTGCTCCGGTCGGTCGGTCGGAGTTAACCGCTGCTTCGCGGGCCTCCGCGGCCCGGCACATGCCCCAGCTTAGCGAAGATGGTGGGCCGGAACAGTGCCATCGCGGCGGGCGTGTGCAGTGCCCTCTTCATCGGCTACTGCATCTACTTTGATCGCAAAAGGCGGAGTGACCCCAACTTCAAGAACAGGCTCCGAGAACGAAGAAAGAAACAGAAGCTTGCTAAAGAGAGAGCTGGCCTTTCCAAGTTACCTGACTTAAAAGATGCAGAAGCTGTTCAGAAATTCTTCCTTGAAGAGATACAGCTTGGTTAAGAGTTATTAGCACAAGGTGAATACGAAAAGGGTGTAGACCATCTGACAAATGCAATTGCTGTGTGTGGACAGCCTCAGCAGCTGCTGCAAGTGTTACAGCAGACTCTTCCGCCACCAGTGTTCCAGATGCTTCTGACCAAGCTTCCAACCATTAGTCAGAGAATTGTAAGTGCTCAGAGCTTGGCTGAAGATGATGTGGAATGAACCAGATACCAACATGATAATATCTCAGTTAAAAATGATTTAACCATTAGCTTGGAAGCTGATCAGCTCTGGGGGAATAAGGGCAAATATGTTTGTCATGAACTGTCCTACACTGAAGTCTACCAAAGTGAATGTGTACTTTGAGTGGATCCATTGTCTCTGTTCTATTTATTTTTTTCCAGTGAAAAGTATTTTGATAGAACTTTTCATTTTATAAATATACCGAGTTACCAAAAAAAAAAAAAAAAGAGCACCATCTGCTCTTCCAGAGGACCCGGGTTCGATTCCCAGCACCCACATGGCAGCTAACAACTGTCTGTAGTTCCAGTTCCAGGCAAACACCAAGGCAAATAAATAAATAAATAAAGTTTTAAAAAAAAAAAAAAAAACAACAACCAAAAGAGAGGAATGTTGGGGAGACGTGTCAGTGAACAAAGCGCAAGAGTCAAGTTCAGATCTCTAAAGCCCACACAAAGCCAAGCAGAGCAGTGTACACTTTTGTAATCTTAGCATTTCTACAATGAGATAAGAAATAGAGGCAAAAAAATCCCAACACTCAAAGGTCAGCGAGCTTGGTGTACTCAACAGTGAACAGGAGACCCCATCTCAAACAGGTTAGAAGGTGAGGACTGTCACCTTGAGTTGTCATCTAACTTTGATACGTGAACTGTAATACAGCCACATGCCTGTACTCACACAGATAAATGTGCATACATGCAAATAAAGGGGGAATAGAAAAAAAAATCT
Source organism: Sigmodon hispidus (assembly GCA_004025045.1). Lineage (NCBI taxonomy): Eukaryota > Metazoa > Chordata > Mammalia > Rodentia > Cricetidae > Sigmodon > Sigmodon hispidus. The sequence goes on from PVIH01009580.1 coordinate 58,917, forward strand.
GTATAACCCTAAGAACTAAAATTCAGACTAGTATGAGTATTTCAGATAGAATTAATGATCACATTCATCACACGTTTCCTTACAGGTTAGTGAATTCCCAGTCACCAACAATACAGCAACTATGAAACCACCGAAGAACAACAATGAAAGACAGTAACAGTGGATTACAGCTGGATGTGGTGGCTCACACCTGTAATCCTACACTCGAGAGGCAAAGGCAGGTAGAGATCTGAAAGTTCTAGGCCAACCAGGGCATATAGTTAAGACCTTTTCTCAAAGAACAAACAAACAAACAAACCACCACTATGATTATTATATAAGCTTGCTGGGCTGGCAATAATCTTTTCCACACCAAAATTTCTGAGGATTCTGGTTTGTATTCTTGCAGTTCTGCTCTCTAGGGCACCAAAGAAGCAAACCCTAACCCTAAAGGAAGCAATAAAGGCAGAGCAAGCACTTCTATTTAGCTCTGCTTTCTCTCAAAACCCAATAATGTATGCTGACTGAGGTTAAAGAGGCAGAGTAACAGGGTCGAGCCACTCTCCACTTACAAGATACAGACCGTGGTGAGCAGTCAGACAGCCTGACTCCTGCTCATGCTGACACTACTACTTCAAGAAAACCAGCTGGTGGATACTCCCAGATAAGAGCCCCCCTCTTCTCACCTTCACAATTTTGATGGGGCTCATATCCATGCTTTGCTTTGTGTGCCCTCTCAGGAACGGAGGCTCCTCCTCAACCAGTTCAATTTCAAGATCTTCATCTAAAAGTCCACCAAAAAGAATTAGCCATAAACAAGACAGAAATGATCAACCATTTTTATTAAAACAATTCAGGGCTGGAGAGATGGCTCAGTGGTTAAAAGCACTGGCTGCACTTCCAGAGGACCCGGATTCAATTCCCAGCACCTACATGGCAGTTCAAAACTGTCTGTAACTCCAAGATCTGACACCATCACACAGATACACATGCAGGAAAAACATCAATGCATGTTAAAATATAACAATAATAATAATAGTTATTATTATTATTATTTCAAGCTGGCAAGATGGCTCAGCAGGTACCTGAGTTCAATCCCTGAAACCCACACAGAGGGAAGAGAAAACCAAGTACTGCAAATTGTGTTCTGAAAGCTGTGCACTTGCACACAGACAGACAGACACACACACAAATGAATGCATGTATATATGCACATATTCATACATATAAATAGCTTCCCTAGATTGGCAGGGTGGATCAGTGTACAAAGGCCCTTGATGTTTTGAGTTTAATCTCCAGGACCCGTATGGTAAAAGGACAAATTACCTATAGATAGATGTTCCCTGTTTGTCTTCCACATATAGGTCATGACACACATCCATGTGCATACACACAAATGCACATATACGTACACATACATACAAAACAAATAAGCGAATGTATTTTTTTTTTAAACTTTATTTATTTATTTGCCTTGAACTGGAACTACAGACAGTTGTTAGCTGCCATGTGGGTGCTGGGAATCGAACCCAGGTCCTCTGGAAGAGCAGACGTGCTCTTAACCGCTGAGCCATCTCTCCAGCCCCCGAATGTATTTTTTTTTTAAACGCAAAAGAAATAGTTTCCCAGGTCATCAGTATCAGTACAAAAGGTATCAGTACAAGTATAATTCTTTTTTATATTTATTTATTTATTTTTTTATCTTATGCCTGCATGTATAACTGTGTAAGGGTGTCAGATTTTGGAATTACAGACAGTTGTTAGCTGCCATGTGGTTGCTGGGAATTGAACTCAGGTCCTCTGGAAGAACAGTCAGTGTTCTTAACCACTGAGCCATCTCTCCAGCCCCACAAGTGAAATTCTATCTCAAGTAACTAACTATGTTCTCTTTCCAGGCCCTCGGCCATTTCTAGGGTATTCCTACTATAGCTTAAGAAATGATTAGAACTGCTTTCAAAAGAAGAAAGCCTGTGGGAGAATACTGTCCTGATATTCTAGATGGTATTAAGATATTTGCTACCCAACTTCATTATGGAACAATTTTTCGCCACTTCAGAGACCAACTCACCACATAGCCTAGGCTGGCCTCAAACTTATAATAATCCTGCCCCAACCTTGAGTACTGAGGAAACAACTGTGCACCATCACATCTAGCTTTTCTACACATTGTAAAATAAAAGGTCTTACACACATGCACTAACAGGCAAATTTAGGAACTTCATAATAATCTGACTCATAAAGGAGAAAGGGGCCATAGCTCAGTGACAGTACCTACGGCTAGTGTGCAAGGGCCAAATCAATTCCTAGCACTACCAAGGAAAAAAAAAAAGCATATAAAGATTAAGAGCCAGGAGTGGTAGCACATGCCTACAAATTCCAGCACTCAGGAGATGCCTCAGCAATTAAAAGCACTGACTGCTCTTCCAGAGGACCTAGGTTCAATTTCCAGCACCCACATGGCAGCTCACAACTGTCTGTAACTCCAAGATCTGACACCCTCACATAGACATGCATGCTAGCAAAACACTAATATTCATAAATAATAACATACACACACAAAATCCCAGAAACTAAATACACACACACACACACACACACACACACACACACACACACACACACACACCTCTAAAGTAAAGTACAAAAGTCAGGTATGGTACTGTATATGTGGCACATGCCTGTAATCCCAGCATTAAGGAGGCTGAGACAGGAGGATCAAGAGTATAAGTTGCTGGGCGGTGGTGATGCATGCCTTTAATCCCAGCACTCAGAGACAGAGACAGAGGCAGGTGGATCTCTGAATTTGAGGCCAGCCTGGTCTACAAATCAAGTTCCAGGACAGCCAGGGTCACACAATGAAAACCTGTCTCAAAACACACACACACACACACACACACACACACACACACACACACACACACACACACGAGTCCAGTGCAGCCTAGATCCCATGCAAAAAAAAAAAAAAACAAACTTATATGTAAATTACTCCAAGGCAATGAACCAAATGAAATGTAACTCTACTTAAGTGTCAACCTAGATAAACCCTGAGGGGCTGGACTGAGCATTTGTTTCTCTTGTAGAGAAATATATACATTTCCACTGTAACTCCAGTTCCAGGGAATCTTATTTCTGGCCCTCTGCTGGCCTCCTCAAGCACTGCACCTTAATCTCAGCAGGTGACAGGTAGATCTTTCTTAGGTCAGGGCCAGCCAGAGCTACATAATAGAGACTCTGCTTCCAAAAAAAAAAAATGGTACTGGATCCAAAAAAGGTAAACTAAATTCAACAGGTACACAATTATCTATCTAAACACGAGTTTCTATGTATGCAGAGGTGAGTGATGAGCAGGAACAATGACCTGGAGTATCTACTCAGTTAAACTTGAAACCCTGCTGACACGATCTGCAAGCCCCTCCCAGCCCTCATCCAGCACCAAACTACCTTCTTCATCGTCCACTTTAGGGAGAATGCCGGTCTCTTCATCAAAGTCTGGAAACTCTTCTTTGGAAAGCACGTTAGCAGCGATCATCTAGCAAAGGGCAGAAGGCAGCACTTGTAACTAAAATCTGTGCCTAGGAGCAAGACTTTCTCAGTGTGAACTTTCAAGAGTTCAGACAAGGAAACTACACTGTCTTCTCCTGGAACCCAGCATGTCAGGGTCAAAGTGAGGCACACATCCCAGCCCCATGAACAGCACAACGGGCTGCTGAAGCATGGGCTCAGGGTACTGTCCTCAGGAAGGGTTACCAGGCCTCTCCTTAGCCACAGCACCCAGTGCATATTGATCATGTGGTATGACATTGTCTCTTCCCCATTGGACAAGGCGTTCCCTAAGGGCAGGAACTATGAAATACTGTCTTTGCAGCCCTGATGCTACACAGGGCTTGACACACCAATATTCTATCGCTCACAAAAATGAGGAAAATAACAATGAAGTCAAAATTTCAATTTCCACAGGCTAAGTAATCACTAAGTTTCAACTCTGTTCACTTTGCTAGTCCCACGCTGCTACCACTGCCCTGGTGGACAGATTTAAGGGCACTGAGGCACACCAGTTACAATAACTTGGCTCAAACAACTAGCAAGTGAACAGAAGTCACCACGGCTGCCATGTCTAGGCCCCACACTCCTAACCACCACAATACATGCTGAACACCTCTGAGGCCCCAACCTGCTTGATCTCCCACTTCTCTGGGTCAGAGATCCGGGTGAGCCGCTTGCGCTCCAGTGAGTCGTCTTCCACCTCAGGCGCACTGACAAGGGAGAGGTGAGTGGGTCTGTCGGGGTTCCTCATCGACGTCTCTTCATTGGTCTCCCCAACAAGATTCCGACGTCGATTTGGATTTAGATCCTCTCCTGTTTCTTGATCCACATCCTAGAGCATAACAAAAACAAAGGCACTGTTCACGTGCTTTCTTCAGATACACACAGGCCATCAGCTGCTAAAACAGATAGGACACATCACCTACCTTCATGCTCAGGCTGGTCTTGGTCCCGGTGAAGGACAGCACTTTGACCTTCACCCTCTGGCCTTTGCTCACAACATCAGCCACATTAGCCACTCGGCCTTCCCGTCGCAGCTCAGAGATGTGCACCAGGCCTTCCCACCGCTTCCTGAGAGAAAGTCAGACACTCCTGGAATATGCCTAAGACAAACCTGTCCCCTAACTACTTCTATGCCTACTGCACCTGCACAAAACAGTCTTCCCAGGCCTGAAACCTCTGCCCTAGGAGGCAAGGCAGAAAGATAATGAACTACAGTCCAGCCTGGGATACACAACAAGTCTGAGGTTATATACACTGTCTGCAATGGTGAGACTGTCTCAAAACAATAAGGGAGATGGCTATGGGCACAGAGCTTGCTGCAGAAGCATGAGGACCCAGGCCTGGATCCCCAGCACCCGATGACAAAGCCTTAGGCATGCAGGCACATACTTAACTACATGCAGGCAGAACACTCATATACATAAAATAAAAACTAATACATCTAAAAAGGAAACAAAAGCAGACCAGTACAGTAACATATGCCTTTAAATCCAGCAGACACAAGCAGATTTCTGTGAGTTCCAGGGTAGCCAGGACTACATGACACATTGTCTCAAAATTAAAAGAAAAAAACCAGATGCTAAGAGGTGTTTGCTGGCCAGGTAGTCTAGCCTAATCAGCAATCCCAGTTCAGTGAAAGACCTTGCCTCAAATGCTAGGGTAGAAGATGGCAGTGGTGCACTTCTTTAATGCTAACTCTCAAGAGGCAGAGGCAGATAGATCACTGAGGCTAGCCTGGTCCCCCAGCCTGGCCAGGGCTACACAGAGAAACTGTTTCCCAAAACCAAAACAAACTAAGGTAGAGTGCAATTGGGGAAGACATCCAGTGCCAGCATCTGGCTCCACGTGCATCCTCATATTCAGGTACACACACCTTCACACATGACATGCACACATGCATATACACATACAAATAAGGAAGGAGAGAGGAGGGAGGGGCTGAAGCTCACAAAGCAGCACCAGGACGTTGGTCAAACAGTAAAAGTGTTGGCATCACAGCCTCCCAAAGAAGAGGGTTAGGGTTAGGGTTAGACAATTCTCAACTGTCACGACCAGCAAAGGGCAGAGGAAGGAATAAATGACTCTGGGACAACTCAAAATCAAAAAGAATCTAAAATTAAGAATGTATACTCACTGCCCTAAATTCAAAGCACAGTACCACAAGAAAAAAAAAACAACCTCAAAATCAACTAAAAGGCTGGACACTGTGGTGCACACCTTTAATTCCAGCAAAAGGGAGGCAGAGACAGGTGCATCTCTGTGAGTCTGAGGCCAGCCTGGTCAACATAGAGAATTCTAGGACAGCCAAGGCAGACAGACTCCATCTCAAAAATAAAATATTATTTAAAAAATAGCAAAAAGTAAAACTTCTAAGAATCCGGTATACTTGAATGACTAAAGTGTAATTGTTTATGACTTCTTAGAATATGAAAACACACCACTACTCAGCAGTAAAAGATGTCTGCCATCACTGATGTAAGGAGAGTACCAACCATTACCTTAGACCCTCCAGCTGCACAAAGCAACCAAACTGCATGATGCTGGTCACTTTGCCATTGTAAATGTCCCCAATGGCAGGCTCTTCAGGGGGAGGGCGGTCCACATGCTTATCTCGCCATCTGTCCAGACCCCTTTCCCCATGTTTCTCCCGGTCCTTCCGATCTTTGAAGGGGCTCTGACTTCTGCTCCTGGACCGGTATCTAGACTTCCCCTTAGTCCTCTCCCGGGTCCTGGAATGTGACCGAGATCGGGATCGATGTCTCCGCTTATGGTCTCTGTCTCTATCTCGATCTCTGTCTCTTTCTCTATCTCTCTCTCGGTCCTTGTCTCGGTCTCTGTCCCGTTCTCTGTCCCGATCTCGGTCTCGGCTCCGACTCCTTTTCTTCTTCTTTGTCCTGTCCCTAATAAATCAACAAGTACCTGTTTGAAAAACAAATCAACCCAATTTCACCTGTGCATTCCCAAGCACCCAGCACAGTACCACTATGTGAAAGCTAGGCACCTCCAAATGCTGAGCTGGACAGGAGTTTCAATGACCACTACATCCCCACAGGCTAGAAATGACTCAAGACACAGAGTTGGCCCCCTTCAGCTCCAATTTCTAACTTCTGAAAACCTCTTTGGCATGGAGCAATGAAAACCCAATCTAGTACACAGCCAGTTACGAATCTATATACACTTGCCCCAGAGTTTGCTTGACAGGTCCATGAAATTCAACTGTCATAGCATATTAAATATGCAAATGAACAGGACAAGGACAAGGACATGAGGGACAAACCTGTGCTCAGTGTCTCTTTGCTTTTCTTGGCCTGCTGCACTGGGCATTAAAGCTTCCAGTTCTTTCAGAACATCCACAGCAACTTTCACATCTTCCTCATCCAACATGGTCTACAAGGACAGAGATCAGCAAGGTAATGAGAAGCAGAAGAAGAAAATCTACCCAGTCACATCGCTAGCCTTCAGAAGTCAGTTCTCTCCTTCTAGCATGTGGGTCCTGGGGATCAGGCCTGGTGACAAGACCTTTATCCACTGAGTCATCTCCGGCTCCAGACATCAAGACCTCTAAAACAACGTTCTTTCTGCATTTCCTTTCTTGCTTCCTGTTTAATTACCTTCCATAGTTCTTACAAACCAATGGCCTCCACATTGACAATATCCTGGACTCGGCCAATTGCATATTCACAAGTGTCCTTGACTCTCTAAGCAATATGGCCTTACACAGTGCTTAAACTGTATTAGTAATGTAGAAATGAGATAAAGCAGGTGAGGGGATGCTCGTATGCTATATGCAAATTTTACACCCATTTTGCCTGAGGAACTTGAGCTATCAGATCTTGGTATCTGGGAGTTCTGGAACCAGGCCCCTGTAAATATCAGGGTACACTGACTCCCATCTGCTTACTGCCCACCTCTTTCACACTAAGCAGCAGAAGTTAACATGCTAACTTCCTACTCTCCTCCCAAAATAGCACGTAATCTGCAAAAAGGCAGAAAACCTTACCTGCTCTCTTTACCGCTATTGACCTGGTACTTAGAATAGTGGTTGGCACACAGAGGTATGGTGAACCAGCCTGCCTCTACCTTATACTAAAACAAACTAGGTTCATTCCTGTTTATAACTAAATCTGTTTCTCAAGGATTGGCCTACCTGTAACCTCAACTACAAATGCTTCTGTTCTGCCTGCTCCAGGAATGACAATCATAACGTTGTTTCAAAAAGTTGTTATGTTCTGCTTCTGTTACCCCAGCTATTTGCCTGCCAAATTGCCCATTTGGAAACCCCCAACCCCTGAACTATAAAACCTTATTTTCTCCATGTCCAATGTTGAGCTCTTGAATTTGCCATAGGGACAGGCAGCTCGTGACCACCAGTTAAAAGGCTTGCTTTAATTGTTTGTTTTAATTAGTTTGGCCATGATTTGGGTTGATGGTCTTTCTCCTCAAATCCCTGAGATTAACAGGCACTCAGTAAATTCTCTCTAAAATTGACTTTTTTTTTTTTTAAACAGAGTTTCTCTAGTTATCCCCGGCTGTCCTGGAACTTGATATATAAACCAACTCATAGAGATCTTCCTGCCTGGGCCTCCCAATGCTAGGATTAAAGGGATTCCCCAGTCTAGCCTAAAATAAAAATTTTATGAATGAAAACATTTTAAAAATTACATCTTTTAACATATAATAGAGAAAAACATTCTAATTGTGTACACTGAGCATCTTGGCCAGAATCCTACGCCATTTCATATTCCCACTAGTGCTTCCCAAGCCCTCGTGCTCATGGCCCTGACCACTGTTCTTGGGACACATCATACAAAGTTCCAAGTCCCACACTCACTGAGGAGGTGAAGGGTCAGAGCATACACCAGGGCAGACACTCCCCAAGGCATTCGTACCCGAACTGAAGGGTTGTCTGGCTGGCAAAGGACAGGGAAGAGTTCCTTCAGCTTTTCCTTTTCAGTTTTGGGTTTTACAACTGGATCTTGGTTCATTGAGGAGCATGGAAGAGTTAAAAAAGAAAGAGACATATTTAACATTATTACTGGTTAAAAAAATACCTTCAACAATAGAGTTGTATTAAATGGAAAGCAAACAGTATTTTGCTGCATATTAATCACATAATTACTGGAGACAAACTGTCTGAATCTAGTGACTGTGCAGGAGGAAGGAGCATGCCAGTCCCCATTTGACTCCTGTCCAGAATCTGACTGGAGCATCATCCCCTTGCTTAGCAACAGCTGAGAGCCAAGTGCAATTTACAAGGTGGTCACCCATACCACCCAAACCCTTCTGGAGGCTCAGCTCAGCTGGGAGTCCTGCTTACCTTTGCTAGTAGAAGGCTTTGCTGGAGGGCGCATGGTCTGTATGAGACGCAACAGGTTGCTAATAAGAGAATCCTTTGAAGAAATGAAGTACAAAATGGAACACGTCAGTCTCTGTCAGTGACTAAATATTACAGGGGAAGGTAAAGCATGTGCTGCAAGGGAGTGTGCTCATGCACTCCAAGTGGGCGGACTTGAGCAAGAGAGCACAGGTCACCCTGGGATAGACCAGTGCTTCTCAACCCATCGGGATCAAAGTTTTTCACAGGAATCACCTAAGACCATCAGAAAATACAGATTTTACAATTCATAACAGTACCAAAATTTCAGTTATGAAGTAGCCATAAAAATAATTTTATGGTGATGGGGGGGTCACCACAACATGAGGAAGTTATTAAAGGGTCACAACATTAGGAAGGTTGACAACCAATGGCTGAGACCATGTCTAGAGACATTTTATTTTCCATCTTTTAAAACTGCCCCGAGGGGCTGGAGAGATGGCTCAGCGGTTAAGAGCACCGTCTGCTCTTCCAGAGGACCCGGGTTCGATTCCCAGCACCCACATGGCAGCTAACAACTGTCTGTAGTTCCGGTTTCAGGCAAACACCAAGGCAAAATAATTAAATAAATAAAAGTTTAAAAAAAAAAAAAAAAAAAAACCTTTAAAACTGCCCCAAAACCTAGACTCTTGTTCCTGACTTCCTGATTCACGGAACAAGAATGTAAACATCCTCAGAGACTCAATGATAGAAATTCTCCTAGGAAAGCATCACTGGAAATCTGGCTCCCTCACCTCACCAGCACGGCACATTACACATTTATTGGCTTATTTAATTGGTAAATACAAACTCTCCTTCCTACTCGAGGATCCTTTAGTCCTACCAATGCCTAAATTCAAAAGCAATACCAAAACAAACAAATAATCTTTAGATATACATACTGTGAATTCTGCACCATTTTTGACCAGCGAAGCTTTAAAAGTATCAAAGGTGGTATTTTTCTCAGCAAGACTGATCACAAATTCAGCTGTAAATGAAAAAATTTTGAAGAAATTAAAAACGGAGACTCCATCCAGAAATTGTTTGAAGTATGTTTAAAAACTAATCAGATTATCCAACTGTCTCAAAAACTATAATGTACTTAGAGCAAAAAAAAAATCTATTTTTTAATGATTTATCTTACGTATATGGGTGTTATGGTTTGAAAAAAAATGGCTCCCAAAGGAAGTGGTACTATTAGGAGATGTGGCCTTGTTGGAGGAAGTGTGTCACTGTGGAGGCAGTCTTCCAGGGCTCATATTTGAAAGATACTGTCCAGCTTCTCAATTCAATTTCTGTTGCCTGTGCAAGACACAGAACTCTCAGCTATCTCTCCAGCACCAGGTCAGCCTGAATGCCACCATGGCCCACCATGATGATAATGAACTGAACCTCTGAATTGCAAGCCACCCAATTAAATGCTTTCCTTTCTAAGAGTTGCCGTGGTCAGGCTAGAGAGATGGCTCAGTGGTTAAGAGCACTGACTGTTCTTCCCGAGGACCTGAGTTCGATTCTCAGCATCCACATGGCAGCTAACAACTGTCTGTAATTCCAAGATCTGACACCCTTGCACAGTTATACATGCAGGTAAAACACTAATTCACATAAAAATAAAAATAAATATTAAAAAAAAAAAGTTGTCATGGTCATGGTGTTTCCTCACAGGAACAGAAATCCTAACTAGGACATTTTGTTTGTGCATTTGTCTGTACACCATACCCATCCCTGGTGCCTGTAGAAGCCAGAAGAGGGTGCTGATCCTGTGTGACTGGAGTTACAGACGGCGTGAGCCACCACACGGGTGTGGGTACCAGGATTCAAACTCAGGTCTCCTGGAAGAGCAGCCCCTGCTCTTAACTGCTGAGCATCTCTCCAGCCCCAAGAAACTATTTAGATTTGGTTTTTGAAGCTCAAGAAAAATTTTACTAGTGTTTGAAATCAAACAAGACAGGCAAGCTGAAATTCCTGGCATCTGCTAAAACAGGGAGATTAGAGCCACGCCTTTTAGTTTAGGCAGAGAAAAGTGAGAAGGCCCGGAGCGCCAAGAAAAGCAGACTAAGGCTCTTGGCCAGTAGCTGAAAATAAGATGAGAAGAAGCAGCAAAAACATGCTCAGTACCAGGCCACAGATGTGAGTTCAGGGAGCACGCAGTCCAGGTTCTTTCCTACCAAGACAAAGGACTGCATCAGGGATAGACATCAAAATAAAGACAGTAAATTCAAAGAAAAATCAGGGCTGGAGAGATGGCCTAGCAGTTACGAGCACTGGCTGCTCTTCCAGAGGACCTGGGTTCAGTTCTCGGCACTTAAACAGAGGCTCAAAACTGTCTATAACTTAAGTTTTAAGGGGTCCAACATCCTCTCCTAGCTTCTACAGGCACTGTACAAAAAAAAGTACACAAGCACAGATGCAGGCAAAACACACACACCTAAAAAATAAAAAAGGAAAAACAGCTAGGCAGAGTGGTTCATACCTTTAATCCCAGAACTCACTCAAGAGGGAGAGGCAGATAGATCTGACTCTGAATCCAACCTGGTCTAATTCTATATAGTGAGCCAGGGCTATATAGTGTAACCCTGCCTTAAAAAGAAAGAGAGAGAGAGAAAGAGAAAGAAAGAAAGATAGAGAAAGAAAAAGAAAGGAAGGAAGGAAGGAAAAAAGAAAGAACACTCCTAGGAGTGGAAGTGACCTAATGGGCAAGAAAAAAGGCCCAAAAGAATGACTGAGAAGAGACTGTTAATGTATGCTTTGGTGGGTTTTATAAATGAAAAGAAGATATTATTCCAAAATGTTCAACCAAGCTCTAGAATACATTTAAACTGGGAAAACTGATTTGTCCCAGATGGTACATATCCTCCTATCATAAAGCTAGCAACTCTGCCACACTTTTTAAGGGGACATTTGAAAACACAAGCCCGGGGCTGGAGAAATGGCTCAGCGGTTAAGAGCACCCTCTGCTCTTCCAGAGGACCTGGGTTCGATTCCCAGCACCCACGTGGCAGCTAACAACTGTCTGTAGTTCCAGTTCCAGGCAAACACCAAGGCAAATAAATAAATAAATTTAAAAAAAAAAAAAAAGAAAGAAAGAAAACACAAGCCCATGCATACACAGAGACATATCACTCACTCACTCACACTCTCTCACACACACACACAGAGGGAAGAACACTTCCTACAGTTTCTAGAAGGTCAGACATAATCTATACAGAAGAAATCAGCTAGCTATTACTAGATGATACAATCTTCAAGCTAAATGAGTGTGGTGGTTTAAATGAGAACACCCCCAAAAGTTCTTATGTTTGAATACTTGGTTCCTATTCAGGGGAACTCTTTGGGAAGAATTAGGAAGTGTGGCCTTTTTGGAGGAGGTGTGTCAGTGGAAGCAGGAAGTTTCAAAAGCCTATGCCAGGACCAGAGAGAGAGAGAGAGAGTGTGTGTGTATGTGTCTTTTCTCTCTGACTACCTGTGGATTAGGATGTAGCTCTTAGCTACTTCTCCAGCATCATGCCTGCCATGATGGACTAACCCTTTGAAAGTATAAGCAAGCCTCCAATCAAACACTTTCTTTTATAAGAATTACCTTGGTTATGGCATCTTTTCACAGCAATAAAATGGTACTTAAAATTGTAAGTATGTGGGGCTGGAGAAATGGCTCAGAGGTTAAGAGCACTGACTGTTTTTCCAAAGGTCCTGAGTTCAATTCCCAGCAACCACATGGTGGCTCACAACCATCTATGATGACATCTGGTACCCTCTTCTGTACACTGTATACATAATAAATAAATACATGTTTTTTTTTTAAAAAAAAAAAAAGACTGTAAGTATGCATGCATGCATACAGATACCCTTGGGGATCTGAAGGCATCAGATTCCCTGGAGCTGCAGCTACCATGAGCCATCCAATGTAAGTGCTGAGAACTGAACTTGTCTCCGGTAAAAGCAGTGAGTGCTCTTAACCAATGAGCCATATCTCCAAGCAGTAAAAATTTAAAATTAAAAAAAAAAAAAAAATAGGGAAAAAAAAACCAGCATTAGGACTGAAGAGATGGCTCCACAATTGAAAAGTACATCCCCTGCTTGCAGAAGACGCTATTTCAGTTCCCAGTATCCACATCAGGAGGCTCACAACTGCGTCTAACTCCAGTTCCAGGGGGATCCAACACACATGCGCATATACCCACACAAGCACACACATACACAGCTAAAAATAAATCTTTGAAAAAATGTGCTGGCATATATTTATTGTACATATTAATGAGATGCCTTTATTGTACTTAGTTTTATTGTTTTTGAAACAGAGTCATACCTCTGATTGACATACACACCCAAGCTATCCTCAGATTCTCTATGTGTGACTTTGGAATTACTAATCATCCAGCCTCCACATTCCAAGGCCTGAAATTACAGGTGCCTGCCTGGCTGCCATTAACTTTTTTTTTTTTTTTTTTTTTAATTTACATTGGTGTTTTGTCTACACCAATGTCTGTGTGAGGGTGCCAGATCCCCTGGAACCAGAATTGTGTACTGCTATGTAAGTCCTGTGAATTGAACCTGGGACCTTTTAACCTCTTCACCATCTCTCCAGCACTGTCATTAACTTTTGATGACATTCAGAAAAAAACAAATACCACTCGACTACATGGACATAGCTTACAAACAATTACAAGTTCATAAGAATGCCTATAGTTGCCAGGAGGCAGAGGCAGGTAGATATCTTTGACTCGAAGCAAGTCTGATCTATAGAGGAAGTTCCACAGAGAAACAGTGTCACAAAAAAGAAGGAGAAAAGAAAAAAGGAAAGAACAAAGAATGCCATAGTTAACATGTTTCAAAGCTTCCTTGACTGTCAAGCATTGTTATTTCCAATATTGTTGGAATAATCTAAGCAGCTGTCACTTTTGTCTTGATGTCTGAAATAGCATCCCACACAATAACTGAAGCCAGGGATGGAATCCAGGCTATGTGGACTTCAACCAAATTCTATAGAGAAAGGTAGAGAAAACAAATGATGCTTAGAAGCCTATACTCAAAGAGCTAATCTCAAAGCTGGCAGTAGTACATTCACACTGACAAGTTTTTTATTTCCAGATTAGGGATAGATGCTAGTCCTGTACAAAATAAGCACACCTAGCCTGAAAGAATACATGACCTGAAATATAGTGGCTGTGGGACATCTGAGGTGCCATCTGCTAACTTAGGAAAAGAAGTAACATTCAATTTCACAGGTAAGAAAACAGTTCACTTCAAGTCCCAAATCTGACTTTCTATGGCCCCTTTAGTTTTGTTTTCTAAGGGGAGTTTTGCTGTTGTGGTGGTGGTGGTTTGTTTATTATTTGTTTTGGTACTGGAGATGCCCACTGCCCCATGCATGTGCTCTCCCTGGCCTCTCTTGTAACATTCCCCTTCCCTGGCGTTCTCCACTTGATGACTTATCAGTTTTATTTAAAAAACTGTCTTTGACAGGCTGTTGGGGTGGTTCACACCTTTAATCCCAGCACTCAGGACTGACAGAGGCAGTCTCTGAGTTTAAGGTCAGCCTGGTCTACAGAGTTCCAGAATAGCCAGGACTACACAGAGAAACCCTGTCTGGGCAGGAAAAAGCACTGGCTGCTCTTCCAAAGGACCTTGGTTTGATTCCTGGAACCTACATGGCACCTCACAACAATTTGTAACTACAGTTTCAAGGCATCCAAAGCCCTTTGTGGGCACCACACATGCAACTGATGAACAGATATACATGCAGACAAAACACTAATGCACATAAAATAAAATACTTGGGGCTGGAGAGCTGGCTCACAGGTTAATAACACTGGCTGTTCTTCCAGAGGACTCAGGTTCTATTCCCAGCAACCACGAGTTACTAGGAATAAGACTCATAGCTGTCTGTAAATCCAGTCCCAGAGGATCTGAAACCCTCCTCTGGCCTCTACAGGCCCGGGGCATTCATGTGATGCACAGACACACATGCAGACAAAACACCCATCCACAGAAAGGAAAAAGAAAGAAGAAAAAACCCAATTATTTAAAAATAAAAACCAGGCGACACTTTCATCTTTCTAACACCAATCTCTAAGTCTTCCTCCATCTACAACCATTTTCTCCTGTGACAATAAATGTGGCAACCTTGTATCTATCCAATGGAATTGGTCCCCACATGCCGCTGACCAACAAACACACCCTCTCATTTTCATAAGGGCTCCATCTACGTACATAGGATCTGGGTCCCTGACCTTTCTTAATCTGTTTGGGTTCCCTAGTCACAGTTTGCCCCTAAACAATGACTGGTGTTTGATAGATAGACTACGTGAATAGTCAAGAACGCAGCTCAAAGCACAGATGCTACGGGTATCGAAGACCGAACAAGATAATGAAGATGAAGAGCTACCCATAATAATATCGCGTGAGCTTCTAGAAAATATCGGCCATAATCACCATCATCTTTGCGAGGGCTTCTGCCGCTATTGTTAAAACTGATTAACCACCCAGAACGGGGGCGAAAATAAATAAATAAGCAAAGATGGTAGCCCCAGCCTTCATTGGCATCTCTGAGAAATGGTTTCTAACAGCTCGGTCAGGAGGGCTCTCAAAGAGAGGCCACTGCCGCAGGTTCCCGGCGCCCAAGTCACGATGACAAACACATACTAAGCCCATTAACCACTTTGCTCCAGCCTCCCCCTACCCCAAATTCAAAGGCCATACACATAAGGACCTTCCTTCTTCAGCTCACCCAGATCCTTGTCGTTGATGCCCAAGTGATTGTCCAACTCCGTGCAAACTTTCGACACCAAAGATAGGTACTCGAGTTTAGCGAGCTCTTCCGCGGGGCCGGGATCTGAGCCCATCAGGACCCCGGCGGTAGCCACGGCCACAGCCATGGCTACAACTTCCCTTGGTCTCCTTCCGGTCGGCCCGACCGCGAAGCTATCGTTTCCACTTCCGGGTCGGCGCACGTCTCTTTTGTTTACTGACTTGAAGCACAGTATGAATCAGAGAGATCATACAGGAAGTCCTCATAGAAAGGCCAGACTCCGAGTTGCGCGGTGCGCTCAATGGCGCCCTCTATCGGGCGAGAGGACTCTCCCCGCTCCTAGGTTCCTTAACGTTCACTCTCGCAGCGCTTCTGCACTGCGTCAGCAGAGGGCGATCGTGGCCTGTGTAAGGGGCCTCTCCAGCTGCAGAACAACCTGCGCCTGCGCATTAGAATCTGGGGAGGGGGTGAGACCGAACCGCTCTGGGAAAAATAAAGTGGAAGTATGTAGTCCCTGATAGTCTCGGTTTATGAACTCTTGTCAAGAGGTCCCAAGTGACTCTTACACCAGCAGACGATGAATTCTGGTTCTATTCTGTAAACTGGGATAATACAGTCTAAAGGGCGTAGGTAAAGACTAAAGCTATGCAAAGAGGCTGGCCCACTGTAGGTACCCACACTGCAAATGGTAGTTGCTATTAATACCCCAAAGCTGAGACAGTGCCCCAGTAAAGCTGGTTTCAAGCACTCCTTTTGCCCATACCCTTAGTCCTCTCCTAACCTGTTCCCCTAAATGTTAGCTGTGCTGTGAACCTGAGGTCATAAATTTAGGCGTCCCAACTCTTTTCCCTTTGGCAGAGCCTTGCAGTGGGAGTGAAGAGTTTTACATATCACAATACTCTGATATGCGAGAAATAAGAAAACTCCTCCCCCAAAGTAAAAGTCTCTCATCAATCAAAAGAAAGAAAATGGGTCCCCTCTGCTTTTTGCTGTGACTTATTTACACTATTGTGTCTTTGAAGTCTCTCCAGCGTCTCAATGATAAGGAATTGAAGGCAAGCTGGGCGTGGTGGTGCTCTTCTTGATCTTGAGAAGCAGAAGCAGGCTAATCTCTGTGAGTTGGAGGCCTGCCAGAGCTATATAGTGAGACAGGCAGAGGAATACCATGGTGGATCTTACTGCCTCCAACAGCTTCAAACTTCCAAGTTCCCAGGAACTTAGTACTGTGCCATCTGAGTTCCTGGTGCTCTTTCCTTTTCTTCCTCGTTTTCCCCATGAACAGAATGAGAAAGCCTACCCTTGATGGCATGTTCACCTGCTCTGTCAGTAAAGACTCTAAACTGGGCATTTTCTATAGCCTGTCTCCTGAGTGCAGAGGCAGGCAGATCTCTGTGACTTTGAGACAAGCCTTATATAGTGAGTTCCAGGACAGACAGAGCTAAGAGAAAAGACTATATACCAGGTGTGGTACATGACTGACAAATCCCAGCACTTTGTAGGAGACAGGGGTGACATGAGATAAAGGACAGCCTTAGCTACATGGTGAATTTGAAGTCAGTCTAAGTGCATAGCAAGAAAAGACTCTGTCAACAAACAAACAAAAAGGCTATAGAATCATAACATGTAGTCATAGTAAATATTGTACAAGCTTATAGAATTTGTGGGAATTGTTGCGTGTATATCTCAAAAGTAAATATGAACATAATAATGTACTTCACTTTACTTTGAGGACTGGGGTTGCAGATCAGCTAGTAGAGTGCTTGCTTAGCATGCAGAAAGTCCTGAGTTACATTCCCAGCAATATATAAAAGCAGGCAAGGTGGAGCTGGAGAGATGGCTCAGTGGTTGGGAGTGCTGACTGTTCTTCCAGGGGGCCTGGATTCAATTCCCAGCACCTACATGGCAGCTCACGACTGTAAATGTAAGACCCTTGAGGAACAAGTGGCCACACCCTACCCCTAGACTACTCTAATGGTCATTTCCATACCCTAGAGATGCAGGAAGCCAAGCTCTATCCTAGAGGAATAAATAAATAAACAAAGCCTAAGATCAGGCAGGAGATCCCACCAATTCCTGAGCCTGCCTGAAATCAAACCATAAAATCTCACCAATCCCAGGCTACCTGGAAAGCTCTCCCCTCCCCCAAGAAGCCCTACATAAAGCCTGCCTCTAGCTCAGTTCTTTGTGGCTTCTCTCCCAAGCAGAGGCAGTTGCCCTCCTGTGGTTTTTCTAATAAATCTTGCATGAGATTTTTTTGTGTGGTGTGACTTTGTGGTATTCCTTGGCTCCAAACTGCCAGGATACCTTTCCCCTTACAGTTGTAACACTTACAGTAAATAAAACAGTCTAAACCTGTTTGTGCAATCCAGTGTCCAACTCCCAATAAGATACTAGGAAACAAATGTAACTCAAAAGTGAGCAAAGGCCTGGAAAAGATGGCTCAGCAGGTAAAGAGAGACAAGAGCAAACAACAGAGGTTGTGTCCTCTGATCGCCAGTTACCCCCCAACATACCCACACTAAAAAGTAATTAAGTAACTTTTCTTAACAACTGAATCTAGGGCTAGCAAGACCATTCTGCAGGTAACAATGTTCGCAGCGCAAACCTGAGCAACTGAGTTCGGTTCCTAGAATTACATGGTTGAAGATGAAGAAAACCTGGAAAGTTTTCCTCTTGATTCCGTTCCTCTTTGGCACACACACACACACCTGTACTTATATTATCATTATTATCAACATATTTATTTTATTATCTACACAGTGTTCTGCCTGCATATCAGAAGAGGGCACCAGATCTCATTACAGAAGGTTGTGAGCCACCATATGGTTGCTGGGAATTGAACTCAGGACCTCTGGAAGAACAGCCAGTGCTCTTAACCCCTGAGCCACCTCTGCAAACTCTATCAACAATTTTTAAGTGACTATAGCTGTACATAGTTACACACAGCTGAAATCCTAACATGAAAGGTATTACTTTGTCCTTCCTTCCTTTCTTCCTCTCTTGATGATAAATCCTAGCAAGTTTGAAGCCCTGAATTTGAGATCCCTAGCACTACAAAAATCTAAACCAGCCTATATATAGACACTACCTATTCATTACTTGAGCTGAATAAGAAATTATCACCAGTAGGGAGTGCGGGGGTGGGGGTTCGGCACCTTAAATCTCAGCCCTGGGGAAGCAGAGGCAGGCAGATCTCTGAATTCCAGGCCACTCTGATCTATAGAGTGAGTTTTGGTGATGCAAAGAAATCCTGTATCCAAAAAAAGAAAAAAAGAAAGAATCAACAGACTGCTAAGACAGATGAGAGGGTAAAGTGCTTGTGGCCTTGGCCAAGCCTGACGCCTGACAACCTGAGTTTGATCCCTGAGCCCCTCTGAGCCCCACATCGTGGTAAGAGAAAAGTGACTGCTGCAGGCTGTTCCTCTAACCTTCACACACCATGGTATTTACACTCCCCCACCCATACACACACAATAACACATACTACTTTAACTAGGCAAAGATGTTTATGCTGCAGAATATTATGTCAACTATGTAAAAGTGTGTTACTTTGGTTTATGCTGTCTTTGTTTAATTATGCAAAGATGTGTTACATTTGTTTTTTTACCTTGTCTGCCTAAGGCACCTGATTGGCCTAATAAAAAGCTGAACAGCCAATAGCTAGGCAGGAGAGGTACAGGAGGGGCTGTCAGCAGAGTTTAACAAGTAGGAGGAAGAATCTAGGCTCCAGAGAAGGAGGAACCAGAGAAGGGAGGAGAGAAAGAGGGACTTGGCCCCGGGGCCAGAGGCAGGCAGGCAGCTGTTAGCCAGACAGGAGAAGCAGTGAAAGTATTGTAGGAAAAAAGCCCCGAGGCAAAAGGTAGATAAAGAAAAACAGATCAAGTTAAAAGAGCTAGCCAGCAACAAGCCTAAGCCAGACTGAGCTTTGAAAATAAGCCTTCCTGGGAGCTGGTTGGCGGCCCTAAAAGAAAAAGCCTGGTACACATCTGAAACCCTTTTCTGGTCTCCATGGACACTTGCATGCACATGATGTACAGAAATTCATGAAGACACACATACATACACAAAGCCTAAAAATGAGATTTTTTTTTTAAACTTTATTTACTTATTTATTTATTTGCCTTGGTGTTTGCCTGGAACTGAAACTACAGACAGTTGTGAGCTGCCATGTGGGTGCTGGGAATCGAACCCGGGTCCTCTGGAAGAGCAGCCGGTGCTCTTAACCGCTGAGCCATCTCTCCAGCCCCTAAAAATGAGATTTTTCTACCATTATCCTAAAATTGATTACAGTACTGCTTTGCTTTTCCAGTCCCCTTCTCCCTCCATCCCTGAAACTGAACCCAGAGTCTTGTGCTCAGACAATGTAGCACCAAGCTGCAGCCTCAGCTTTTGTGCCTGTTCCTAGACTGATATATATGATCAGTCCTAACCTTGATTCTCATGTTATTGCTGCTTTGTCCCAGATGTTGACATCTGGGTAAGAATTTGGGTTTTGAAGAAGATGGAAACAGAGAGAAAGTACTGAAGCTCACAGTAACCCCCATGGCCCTAAGAGTGAGGAGATAGAGCATCTTTGGGGAAATTGATGAGCAAAATCACAGGGTTTTCTGACACCAAAGCAAATAGTGTTGCTGTGAGCAAGACAGCCCTGGGGCTTGGCCTTTTCTGCAGGTGTGAAACTGGGCTGCTGATGGAGTTTGCCTGTTCTCCAAGGCAATCAAATTCATCTGCTTCCAAGTGTGTGACTACCACCCAATGGTCATTGTCTTTAAGACCTGGATGCTTCATAAAAACACAGCCTGACCCCACTGGAAAGGCTTTGAACTATCCTGAGACTAAGAATGGCCTTAGCCCTTTCATCTAGGCACTCACAGGGGAGAGACAGACACCAGAGAAGTGGCCATTTGTCACTCTGCAACTCCCCTTCAAATTCTTCACCAATTTGGCACCTATTTATCAAGTTTGTATTGAACATCTCCTTTGAATCTAGGCACCATGGTATGTTCCAGATAGAATGGTGAGGAACCTAAAAGATATGATGAGCATCAAAAGAGAATTCTAATACTAAAACTGCCATACTTGGCCAAGGGAGCTTTCTGCAGAGCTGTGTTTATATAACAGCAGTTCTGTCTGCTGCCTAAACACAAAGGCAGGTGATTGGGAGTCAGAAAAACACAAGCAGGTCTGTTTCCTGTCATCAGAGGGTAGCTGGGGCAAGAGAGGGAGGAGCAGACTCTAAACCAGAACCATTTAGCTCATCGCAATCCATTATTTGTCTGTCTTATCTTCTGATGGCCAGGCGCAGCCTTGATTTTGCACAAAACATTCCTGACCTAAAATTCTCTCTGTTCTTAGGCCATCAGTTAGCCATCAATAATAACAGATGCTCTGGGCTCTAAATCCGTCCAGCTTTAGAGTATTAAGCAAAAAACATTCCTCCTCAGCAGGCCTTTTCTTTTGTTAACCACCCCCTTCCCCCTAGTCTCCAGGTTGTGTTTAAAATGCCAGTCCAAAATAAATAAATAAAAGGAAAAATAAAGTGAAAAAACAGACACTATAATATGGACTAGTTAAGAAACTGTGTGATTCTGTGTGTGAGTTCTCTTATATGTGCACGCCTTTAATACCAACACTCAGGAAGCTAAGGCAGGTGGATCTCTGTGGGTTCGAAGTCAGCCTCATCTACAGAGTGAGAGCCAGATCAGCCAGAGATACATACCTTGCCCACCCACCTTCCACCCCCTACAGGGTTTCTCTATGGTTTTGGCTGCCCTGGAATTCGCTTTGTAGACCAGGATGGCTTCAAACTCACAGAGATCTTAAGAATAAAAACAAACTATATATTTCATATGTATTTGTAGGACATTAAAGTGAAAAGAGGACCATGGAAGAGAAGAGAAAGGTTTGAAGGAGAGGAGTCAGGTGGGGCAGTGAAATCCATCCGTCATTAGGGCAGGGAGCAGTGAATGAGAACAGTGATTCATATGCAGATCCATACATGAAAATGTTACCGTGATAACCTCTTCTGAGGATGCTAAAGGTAATAAAAGGGAGAGTATGAGGGAAAATAGAGGCAGAGAGAGATTGTATTTAGCTGGCATGGTGTGGAATGCCTGTAAGCCGAGCACTTGGGAGCTGGAGGTAGAAGGATCAGGAGTTCAAGGTCAGCCTCAGCCACAAAGCAAGGTTTTCATTTGCCTTTCTTTCTGATATTGTTTTTGTTTTGTTTGAGGCAGGCCTCATGTCGCTCACTCGGGGTGGCCTCTGACTTCCTATGTAGTTGAGAATGACCTTAAATTTCTGATTCTCCTGCCTGTATTTCCAGAGTGCTGGGATCACAACTGGGAGCCAACCATAAACTGGATAATTTATAGATACAGTACTGAGGATTAACCCCCTGGTTTCCTACAAGCCAGAGTTACAGTCCCAGATCAACACAGCAAGGATGAAGCTATCTTGGACTCCCTGAAACCTGTCTCAGAGAAATGAAACAGCAACAAAGAGAGCGTGTTTCTTGTGCTCTTTACCTCTTCGCCTTCTGTGGGAATCCTAAGTCACTGTTGCGTATTTGTTTATGAAATTTATGTTTTGATCTCATTTTAGGTTAGTTTGGTTATCTATCTATCTATTTATTTATTGTAGTGTTAAGATTGATCCTAGGGGGGCTGGAGAGATGGCTCAGAGGTTAAGAGCACTGACTGTTCTTCCAGAGGTCCTGAGTTCAATTCCCAGCAAAACCACATGGTGGCTCACAACCATCTATGATGAGGTCTGGCGCCCTCTTCTGTAAAACTGTATGCATAATAAATAAATAAATCAAAAAAAAAAAATTTAAAAAA